>JABFFI010000174.1:0-130984 GCA_013623725.1 Fusarium robinianum | reverse complement strand
TATCAACTCCGAGAGCGACGTCAAAAACAATGCGGACGTCGCTCTCGGAGTTGATACTCACCTCTTGAACATCTTGCCAGATGACAAAGAGCGATCAGAGATGGGAGTGGAGAGAGGATGGTTGAAGCTGAGGGAGAACTTTTACGGAGGTGAGCAGTTTTGCTCGGGAGAACGACTTCGTCGGCTAGAGCTTTCGCAGGGGTCACGTGGGACGCTAGCCTAAAATTACAGGCCGGCTCCACGGGGAGAGCTGCGATGCCGGCAATTTACCGGGTCGATGCGGCGGGATTATTCGCGACCCAAGACAGAAGCGGTTGCCTCGTCAGAAAAAAGAAGAGCCACCCAGTCAATGGGAGCCACTTCAGACTGGCCCGGAGCCCCAGCTTGTCTTCAGCGTGGACGGCAGCCGGGGAGTCCAAGACGGAGCGACAACAGACGTGGGTTGAGCATATGAGCCCTTCGACCGCTCTCTAAATCTATGTCCCAAAAGCCGAGGGCGGCGGTTTAATGAGGGTAAGAGAGAGTCCAATTGAAGAAATTTAGTGTCCAATTGAACTATTCTTCCCATGGATATTCATTAGGATGGATGTCGGAAAACAAACAACAGACGGATTCACAGAAGAAATGTCATGCATCTACAAGTCTCAATGGAGGGTGGGTGAGAAGACGGAGAGAGCGGGGAAGTTGGCTGACGCTGCCGAGATCCAACCAGGGATGGATGGATGGACGGAGGGAAAAGGTGCGGGAGTGTTGGCGGGAGGGACGGAAGGAGAGGTAGGCATGGCAACATTTGCTCTTTCATCTGAAGAACCCGGAGAGGCTTTTCTTACAGCGCAGTGTATTGCTGGCCAGCGTCTTGCAGTTTGCCCCGCCATTGAAACTTGCACTGTGCCAAATTGGAGCCATCCAGCCATATGTACCTATGTAGGTACCCTCCTCGTCAGACATCCATCATTGACTGATTGATTGACATCTTCCCCTGCGAATGCCCGGCCGGTCACGGCTGTTGGCTGTCCATTTGCCTCTCTCTCACTCTCTCTCTTGTCACCTGCCTGGGCAAGTCAAAAAACAGATCGAACCTTCCCCCCCATGCTCTTCCTCCCCATTCACCCATTGGCCCCATCTCATCAGCCACGCGGACATCTCCCACTTTTTATCCAATGAAACGCCCCAATTCAAAGGAGCTGGGACCCGACACCCCCGGTTTTTATGCGCCAGGATCTTGACAATTGTTCTCTTTCTCACGATTGATTTTTTTTCCCTCTCTCCCCCTTCCTTCCTCCGTTCCCCATGCCCGTCCGCCCCCGACTCCGACTGCCCCGGCCCAGAGTTGTACAAGGGCACAGTGCATACTTTCGCCATCTACCCCAAAACACCATCAAGCCTCTTCCAACCGCCGGTCAAGTCCTATCCCAACATCAAATCGTAATCAATACTCCGTACGGGAGCAAGAATTGATTCCAAACTATGTATCCAAGTTTATTATTTAATCGAAGCGATATTCAATTCGTCAATTAGTTCTTCAACGTCATTTAATTCTTCTTCACCAGTTGCTTGTTGTCAGGTTGTTGCGGTGTCGCTCTCCCGACGCCCGAGCCGAAAAATCCGAGCTGTTGGAAGGCTCATCAATCTTTGTCGAGCCCCGTTCCCCGTTCCAAGACCATCCATCCGACGTGTGGACTCCACCATTAGGTCCGATCTGCAGGTGCTCAAACGTCGCAACAAGTTGCAGACCCAGTGATGTGTATGCCCCAGAGCCCAGTTCCTATTCCATACCTACCTATGTATATCTATCGACCGTTGCCTACCTAGCTCAGGGGAATTCACGTACAACGTAGCACCCATCAATGCCAAGTTACGGGTTTCAACTACCATAGGATTTTCTTTTATTTTCACAACTCTCTCATCTACGACTGAACTGTCATTTCTCCTCCCTCATGGGCAGCAAGAAGCGAATGGATAACAATATTAGTGAGTGCCCCACCTTAATTCATGGGACACTTCAGAAGGTCGTTCAAGTCTCCGCCGAAATAAAAAATCAACCTCCATTGGAACTTCTTATAGTTCTCTCAACTTTGCCGAGGCTCTGCCTGTCTCGTGTCGCCATCAAGAGTTCTGGGAGACAGCCGACTCAAGCGCCAGGACCTAGATATCAAGTCAGCGGTGAGAACGACAAGACAAACAAGTTCACCATCAACTTACCAGGGCGGTTCGGCATGGAATGTACACATGAGTCCAGTTCTTCCTTCCGTTCCATTCCATGGGCGTAGTGAAGAAGCGTGTGTTCTCGTCAATCCGGTTGAAGCCGCCCACGTCCTTGCTATCCGTGTTGAGGATAACCCGATACGTTCCTGCTACGTCGATTCCGATGCGGTAGTCGCTGAAGCTGTTTGAGGGGTGGAAGTTGAAGATGAACACAAGACCTGCTCGCTCAAACACAATCACCTTGTCACCCTCGTGCTTCAGCGAGATGTATGCCTGCGAGGCGTGGAGCCATCCGTACTTGGCCTCGGTGTTGTTCATGAGGGAATCAAAGTTGTTGAGAAACTGATAACGAAGCAGATGGTCCTCTGTGAGGTTGAGCTGCCGACGAGCGTACCAGAACGAGTTGCTGTTTCCTTCTCGAGGGAAGTCCAGCCACTCAGGGTGCCCAAACTCGTTGCCTTCAAAGTTGAGATAGCCTTCTCCTCCCAACGCGTGGGTGAGCAGGCGAATCATCTTGTGGAGGGCCATGCCTCGATCGATGACCGGGGTCAGCGGCGACAAGGTCGACATGTTGGTATACATCTCAGCATCGCAGAGGTGCATCATCAATGTCTTGTCGCCAACGAGTCTAGAGCGGGTCAGTGACATTGTCCTAGGAGAGGCGCTGCAGTCTACTCACGCTTGATCATGGCTCTCGGCATAGGCAATCGTCTTTTCGCCGTGGCGTCGGTTCGTCAACGTGTGGCAGATGTTCCCAATGTCCCAGTCATCGTCTTTGAGCTCCTTCAGAATCTTGATCCACATATCGGGAATCGCCATAGCGAGACGATAGTCGAACCCCACGCCGCCCAGTGAAAGCGGCAGGCAGAGAGCGGGCATTCCAGACACATCCTCGGCGATGGTGATGCACTCTGGGTACAGCGAGTGCAGCATCTCGTTGGCAAGCATGAGATACACAACTGCCTCCTCGTCGACGTCACTACCAAAATACTCGTGGTAACCACCGGAAAATCCCCTATGAAAATTAGCACTGGTATGGCCGTTAACACCACGTTTGACAAGGATTCAACTTACGAGCCAACTCCATGGTGGATATACAGCATGCTGGTGACTCCGTCAAATCGGAAGCCATCGAAGCAGTACTCGTCCATCCAGAAACGCAAGTTGCTGAGGAGGAAACGCAGCACTTCATGGTGGCCATAGTTGAACAATCGGCTGTCCCACTGATCGTGCTGGCCCTTGCCGCCACCATGGAAGTAATGGTGATCGGTGCCATCGAAGTTATTCAAGCCATCGAGGACATTCTTGGAAGCGTGGCTGTGTACTACGTCGAGCAGCACGACAATGCCCATGCTATGCGCCGTGTCAATGAGCTCCTTCAGGTCCTCAGGTGGGCCGTATCGGCTGCTCGCAGCGAAGAAGTTGTTGATCTGGTAGCCGAAGCTGGCATAGTAGGCGTGTTCCATGACAGCCATCAGCTGGATCACATTATAGCCAAGACCCTTGATCCTCGGGAGCATGTTCTTGGTGAACTCCTTGTACGTGGCAACCCGCTGTTCGGGGGTAGAAATGCCGATATGAGCTTCGTACACACGAGCACTCGCAGGCTTCGCCGGTCGGGGGTGCTTGAACTGATACTTCTCGGAAGCGGGTGGGTTCCAGAAGCGAGCGTCGTAGGCGGGCGACACGGACAAGTCCTGGGTGACGTATTTGATCCATGCCGGGAGGCGATCCGCATGTTCGCCGCTTGGGAGGGTTAGGGAGATCTTGAGAAAGATGGTTAGGTCCAACTTGTGATGCAACACGTGAATCATGACTGACCTTGAGCTTGGAGTTGTGGGGGATGGCAGGCTCGCCATTCTTGGGTGGGATGGTGATCTCAAAGACACCAAAGGGACCCTTCTTCATGGGGTGAGCCGTTCGGTCCCAGTCATCTACAAAGAGTGTGAGCAACCATGTCCATATTGACGGCACTCGCTGGTGAGGGCTTACTGAAATCTCCAATGAGGAACGCTTCAACAGCATTGGGCGCCCATTCACGGTAGATGATGTTGTTCTTGGAGTCGACATTGAAACCAAACTTTTCGATGCCCTTGTCGTGTAGTGTTTGATTAGCGTGTTGGCTGTGGACTTTGGTATAGGGGGAACTCACCCTGGTGAATTGCTCAAGACCACCCTCAGCATCATCGATGTTCTTGATCCATTCTTGGGCCTTTGCGTATCTTCGCTTTAGAGCATCGCTGAATGGAGACAGCCAAGGGTCGAGCTTGACCACACCTTAAAATTATCGTCAACATGGGATGCCCCTGGACCATCAGATCATCACATGTCAGCGCTGCACTAACCTGTACCATCGTTGGGAACATCTCCCGCGACCCCTTTGGAAGGGTTAGGGGCCAGTGAATTGACCGAATTGTCAATGGCAGAAGGCATTGTGAGGTTTGGTTCGGACATGGGAAAGGAAGGGAGGAAGAAGCTGTCCGAGGAGGTCGAGGAGAGGCGGGGTAGTAATAGGTGTTATGAGCTTCTCTGGTAAATGTTGAGGCCCCGAGTGAGACAGACACAGTCAACGTGTCGCAATTCCTGACTCGAAAGGGTGACTGCGACGGGCTGAAAATGGGCAAAAGGCGAAGCAGTGGAACACAGTGATGCAGGAATGGAACGACAATTTTCGCAGCTGGAATGACCAAAAATTTGAAGGAAAGAGGAGTGTGGCAAAAGAAGGGAACGAGATGGTGATATCTCTCAGACCTTGTCCACTTGCTATCAGCTCCCTGGACGCGGCGGCAATGCTTGTTACCTAACCTGTACCTCCGACACCTAAAGGGATGCGGGCAGCTTTATCGATAAGTCGGATATGACGTCGAGGATGATGAGTTCCATCGAGTGAGTCCCAGCGTCCCAACGGTTAAGGTACGTACCTCATGCGCTGTGCAGCCCGCTGCCATGTTCGTTCCCTGCAAGCCAGAAGGGCCGAGCGGTTGATAGACAGAGGGTAGGAAATGTGTGTCCGGAATATGTTTACTGCAGATGTGTTCGAGTTTCAATTCGTCAGAGGTCAATTGATCGAACCAATTGAGCTGATATTCCGACCCAGTAATTGCATGCACTCATGAGGCACCTACCAAGGCAGGTAGGGAGGTGCCTTCCCAGCTGGACTCTGTTATCAATCAGACGCACCCCAACTGCTTGCCTGCACCTGCCTAATACTCGTCCGTCTTTAGTGGCTGGCACCTGCCTCAAACTCACCGATAGCGGCGTCCGTTCGCGGCAGGCCGAATGCATTGTCGCTGAACGTGTGACTCCAGCCATCTTCCCATCTGCTTATTTGTACATATCTATCTCGGTGTCTGCCATTGAATCACAGCCCCTCGAGCACTATTGTCCGTCGTGCCGCAGTCATACCCTCCCGATAGCAACTTATACACATATTTAGCAACCACCATTTCAAATCCCCAAACCTTGGTGACCCTCGGCTGCTACCGTTCGACCGCTACAAGCCGCATCCGACCCCCGCATCCCGTCATCGTCAGACGAGTCGGTTGACTGTCTCCTGACAGCTGCGCTCCGAATTGATATTATTATGCGACTGGAATATACACAACAATGGCGCCCTTGGTAAGGGCACTTGCTCAGACCCATCGCGGTCTTCGCCCCGTCTCGGCTCCCCTGTTGCGATCACTTCCTGTCGCGTCGCCGCGAACATCATTCGTCATATCATCTCCGCGTCGCCGATACCTCAACACATCGCTTTACCTCGCTGCCTCAAGACGCAATGCCGACTTCAATTCCGGCTTCACCAACACCTATGACCCCTCAATCGAATCCGGGCGGGGCCCAATGTTCAACAAGTCCAGTTTCGGTGTTCCGCAGTTCTACCCTCGAGACCTGAAGAAGCGGGTTGATGACTATGTCGTCGGCCAGGACCGAGCCAAGAAGACCATCTGCTCAACCATCTTCAACCATTACCAGAACCTCCGGCGACGCCACCAGCATGAACACGAGGAGCGGAACCGGCGCGATAAGGTGATGCGCCAGAGGTTTGCGAGAGACCGGGAGTTGCATCAGAAGCGCCGCGAGATGCATCCCGTCGAAGGTCAGCGTCTGCATGGCTGTGTTCCTGAGCGCTACGCCGCTGATACTCTTCAAGACGAGTTTCCTGGTCACAATGAGTCCGTCCGCCAGCTTCACGACAATCATAATCACGAATTCGACGAAGACCCAGTCGAGCATCTCTACACCCCCGAAGATCCGAACATACCCGAACCCGTCAAGATTGACAAGAGTAATCTACTTTTGGTAGGCCCTACTGGCGTGGGCAAAACCTACATCCTAGAGTACGGCCCAATCGCCCTCAGCCTCAGGAAGTGGACGATTTCGCTAATAAACAACTAGAACCCTCAGCAAAAAGATCAACGTCCCATTCTCCATCTGCGACTGCAACTCCTTCACCCAAGCTGGATACATCGGACAGGACGTTGAGACCTGCATCGAACGGCTCCTGATCGAAGCGAACTATGATATCAAGGCCACCGAGCATGGCATTGTCGTCCTGGACGAGTTCGACAAGATAGCCAGGCGAGAGACTACCACTGGCCGGGATGTCGGTGGCGAGGGCGTTCAACAAGCCCTGCTTAAACTCGTTGAGGGATCCAAGGTCACAATCAATGTCAAGGACAACCGCTCGTCCCGGTCAACGCCGCCAATCACAACCAACTACAACTCAGCTGGGTCATCTTCGTCGCCCCAGACTGCCCCGCCAGGTGGCAAAGTCGACCAATACACCATCGATACCACCAACATTTTGTTCGTTTTTTGTGGCGCCTTCGTTGGGCTTGACAAGGCGATTCTCAGACGGGTTGCAAGACCATCAATGGGTTTCGGAGGTGAACTTCGCGGCCGTTCAACAATGTCCGGCAGCAAGCAAATCCTTCCTCCTGACTCTTATACACATCTTCCTCACCACAACATCCAGTCCGCACCCTCCTTTACGCCACTGGACCTCACCACACCGGCTGATCTCCAAAGTTTTGGCTTCATTCCCGAGCTCATTGGGCGACTGCACAACATCTGCGCCCTCAGCCCTCTGTCAAAGGATGACCTCTTCCGCATTCTGACCGAGCCCCGCAACAGTCTCGTAGCACAGTACACAGCGCTCTTTGAGACATATCCCTCCCGCTTGTACTTTACCGATAAGTCATTGTATGCCATTGCGGAGCGGGCCGCGGCTTCAGAGACGGGGGCACGAGGACTCAAGATGGAGATGGAGCGAGTCCTGGCGGAGCCCATGTTTGATGCGCCAATGCCGTACGTACTTATCACCGAAGCGTGCGTCAAGGGAACGGAAAAGGCGGCGTACTGGGGCAAGGATGGTCGTTTTGAGCTGGACAGGAGGATGGAGGAGGAAGAGATAAACCCGACCAAGACTGAGGAAGATGGCGCCTTTGAAGGGTATAGGGAGGTGGGGGAGAGTGGGGGATAAGGGATAACTGTAGAGATGGTAGGTCGGAATGGTGGGATGAAGGTGTATTGGAGCAACGGTAGGGATGTTTAAATAGGTATATCTGTATCTGGGGAACTGGGTAGGTAAGGTGCATTCTGATGTTAATGGATGGCAATGGCTCCAAAGGGATGTAAATCATAGCACTCAAACAAGCCAACTACAATCGAACAAAAAGACTTGACTCGGGTTCCGTTGTTGTAGTACAGTATTTACACCAAGGAGACTTGATATCATCTCTGGAGTGACCTCGAAACCCACCAGCTGCACTGCCCACGCCCCGAGGCCGTTTTAACACACGCCGATTCGTCTCCCAGGAGCCACCCCTGCTTCTAGCACAAAAGAAAAGAAGGCGTATATTGACTTTAGTTGCCTCCATTGGGAGGGGACTGGACCATACCCTTGCCGCTGTAGCCAGGAGAAGTGATACCGGTGAAGGGATCGGATTTTTGGTTCTGTAGAGAGAGCAAGTTAGCGGGACGACAATTTCGAGAAGGAGTAGATCCGGGCGAGGGCTTATGAGAGGGTGGCGTACGATAAGGAACTCGTTGCTCTGCTCCTGGTACTCCTGGCTCATGGTGTAGGGTTCGGGCTTGGCGAAGAGGCGGATGACAGCGAAGATGCCGAAGCTGACACCGAGACCGACGGCGACGCCCCAGGCGACACGGGCGTTGGTGCCGGGGGGGTCAGTGGCGCGGGGACCGTGAGGACCGAAAGCAATCCAGTATGCTGTTGAGACAATTTGAGTTAGTTTTCTTGTCTGAGAGTGACGCAAAACCGCAGGGTAGGTAGGTATATAATCAAGGCTGGCAGATAGAGGAGGCCCCGGTCTACCCAATCAGGAACACGAATTGGGGGTCTCGGGGTCTACAAGGTGCAATTGAAGGTTGTGGGAAAGGTCGATGCAAGGCTGAATGATTAAACGGTGGAGTTTGTGAAATGAATTGGACGGAATGTTGATGATGAAGGTGCTGTTGTTGTGTGGTGGTGGTTGTGGTGGTTGTGGTAGTGGGCTTGGTGGATGTGATTGAGGATCCTCCTTCTGTTTGTCTCTCGGCTACACGGGAGGTATTTTTTCGAGGGGACCGGCCATCAGCATTGATGAGTGTACGCACCGGCCTTCTTCTCCTGAAGAGTCAACTCCTTCCAGTTGGAGCGCATGCGGTCACGAAGAGCCATCCAGAGCTCGGCCTGCTCCTGAAGGGGCATGCCCTCCCATCGCTTCTCGATGTTGGCGAGGGTCGGGTTGGAGATGGCGTGAGTGGACGCAGCCCGGGAGGCGAGGGCAGGCGAGCTGCGCACCAGGCTCTTGCGCAGCAGGTTGGACGCCGGGGTGCGCAGCATGGCGGGCGACGTTTTGTGTGATTCGAAGGAGGGAGGGGGGGAGGGAAGACGGTCGAGGACGAGGTCAATTGGCGGGCGTGCTTCGAGGAGGAAAGCAAGCTTCAGTTCTCTCGCGATGGGGACGTAGGTGGTGGTGGGTGGGTTCGAAGGTGTAGAGTAGGTAATTCCAAGAATATTGCTTGGGCGAGTCAAGCCGGAGCAAATTCGAGCAAATCGTATGATGGGTCCCTCCCTCCCCGTGCCAGCTGCCGGGAGATGCTCGGCTAGACGGGTGACCTAACTCAATTGGTGCATATCACGTGATTTCTTCCATCCGACGTGCCGGGGTTTGTGATGCGTGGTGACCATTGGGAATTTCATCCTTGCTCATTGGCCGATGGGGGGATTGTACCTAATTGTAGGTGAGAGAGACCCGAATACCGCCGGCAATAGGAGGCGAGTCATCCATCTCTCTATCGTCTCAGGTATGCCTCTTATCAACTATCCCATCAACTTGTTTAATGATGCAATTGGTTTTCTATCATTCTATCATTCTATCTCTAAAGTATCCCCTGCATCTGTCAGTTTGATCCCCCGTTTTCGGCAATTGACTAAATACTACATATGACTGACTAGGTACTAACCTGGGTAGGTACCTGGTACATACCTCAATGATTGGAGATTCTCCTTCTATAACTCATGAACCCTGGAACAAAAGAAAACTCCCTTCTTCTATAACCCAACCAACACAGCTTCGTCTCCAACTAACTAAAACTCAACATCAAACAAGTTTCGGCTTCGAATCCTCTCACCGTACTTAACAAATATCACGGAAACGGGCAGCATCGCCACGGCAATAAACGCCAGCAACGAAGCACCCCATCCGAGACCCAAAGAGTCAAACAGCTTCCGTCCAGCCAACGGCAACAGGGCTCCAAGAAGTGAGCGGAACACTGTGCTGGCCGCAATGGCAGATGCCGAGTACTCAAGATAGGCGTCGACCAAGTACACCGAAATGGCCATCTAGGTAATACACTGTCAGTTCTTGCGTCTCGCAACGCCACATCAACTCTAGAGCAGACTTACAAAAACAACAACCATGCCGGTTCCCAAAAACGCGGTACCAATGATAGGTAGGATCCAATGCTTGTTCTTCTCGGCAGTCCAGCCAAACACAAACAAACCGATTGGAATAAGGGCACAAGCAAAAGGCATTAGGGGTAGCCGGTATTCTGGCTTGGCTTCTCCCCCATTCCTCTTGGCCAGATATCTGACGAGAGGGTCAGACGTGGCGCCCGCGATCACCAGACCTATCATCGAACCAACGCCGATACCAATGTAGGCGAGGCCAACAGAGCCGGTTGAAAACCCATACTGCTGCTGGAATACGACAGGCATGGCCGTGAACAACAGGTACAAGTACCCATATACGACGGCCATGTAGAGCGATAGGAGAAACACGATTGGCGAGAATAGCAACATCTTGGACGGCCGGACCATGGCCAAGTTGAAGATCTCTTTCGCCGTGATTCCCTTGTCGAGGACGGATCGAAGCTTTGGGTTACCGGTCTCCTTGCGAAGTCTCTTGGTCTTTTGTCCCAGGAGAGTATAAGCGTATGTCTCTCGCATGAAAATGAAATTGGCTATCGTGATAGCACCGCTCTATCAAAGTGTCGTTAGTCTCCATTACTCAACCTCGACTACATCGTCAACTTACTACGATGGATACCACCCAAAACGACCAGCGCCAGCTCTTCGCTTGAGACAAGTACCCGCCCGCTAGAATGCTTTCGTTAGACCCTACTCTATCTTTGATTCACTCCTCCGTCAAGGACATACCGATTGGACCAATCACCGGACCGAAGAGTGGTCCTATAACCCACGACGACATGGCTGCTCCTCGCTTTTCCTGGGATATCATGTCGGCCAGTGTTCCAGCTCCGAGAGTCAGTGGGCAACATCCAGCGAAACCAGCCAGCAACCGAAAGGCGATCAAGCCTCCCAGGTTAGGAGCCACGGCGCAGGCAATGTTGAAAACCACGAAGAGCACGTTGCAGATGTTGTAGAGGGGAAGTCGACCGTACATCTCGGAGAGAGGCGCCACGATGAGAGGCCCGAAGCAATATCCCAAAAGGTAGACTGAGACGATGAATGATGCGACTTGTGGATCCTTGGAGTGGAACTCGGTCATGACTTGCTCGATACTAGGCGCGAAGATTGATGATGCTAGAGGTCTATGGGAGTTGAGTCAGCTGGTAGGTTTAGCACATATACCTGAGGTCAACATACGTAACAAATGTGACAGAGGACACTAGTATAACAGTTACAGTCTTCTTCGATGCTGACCAGTTCTGGGGGTTCTCTGGGTCATCCGGTCCGTCCCAGTCGACAAGGTTGGGGTCACGAGGGGCAAGCTCATAAAGGTCAATCGATGTTGAGTCCGACTCAAGATCCCCTTTCTCCCGGCCGTGGAGGGGCACTGCAGTCGACGCGGTGTCGAGACGGTCATCGGTACTTATTTCTCCCATATTGTCCGGGGCGTTGAAGAAAGGATGAGTGTTTGATGGATATGTCAATGCTCGTGGTTCTAATCACGGAGAGCTTGCTGCTTTATTGACGATTCATCAGTATGGGGGGCGAGCGTGAAAGTGTGAGGACCTTGGAACGCGCTCTTCTTCACAGGAGACGACAACGGGGGTCAAGCAAACTACCTATTATAGTATCTCACTCCCAATGCAAGATTAATTAACCACCCTTGTAACCTAGGACCGGTCAATTATAATGTCCGGCAGCCCTAAGCCCGAACTCCAGATCTATATGCAGTCGGATACCCGGTGGCTTCTTAGAACACCAGTCGTTGACGGGTTTGGGCCTGCAACAACAGGAACTTATGGACACCCTAGTCATAGACACGTAATCTTTATCAACTCCTTGATCCACAACTCGCAACTTGAGCCAATCCTTTTAATTAATCAAGTGCCATTCCGGCGAGAAAACGGGAGGCGGCAACGTCTGCGGGTTGGTTGCTGTCCCGATCCCGATCCCGCGGATCATATACCCCGCGGAAACTCCGCGGACTCTCCATCAACCTCCGTCCGTCTTAACGCTCACCATTCCTCTCTCTCACAACACACAATTGCCAAACCAAGGGGATCGATCTACTGCAGAGAGTAAAAAAGAGCCCAATCAGTTTATTGCGTGCGTACACCGTCTACACGCACCTCAGCCAAAGGCCGGGGGCTTCAAATATGGGCCGCCAACCTCGTCAGCGGCCGATCTCGTGCCACTTCTGCCGCGTCCGAAAGCTGCGTTGCAGTCGCGAGTTTCCGTGCTCCAATTGTACGTCCCGCGGAGTCCCATGCCGGGAACCCCAGGACCCACCCCGGTCAGCGGTCCCGGCCCAGAGATCTATTGCCAAGCGGTCGACGGCCAAGAGCGGCGGCGGCAGCGGCGGCGACGGTAGTCCCTCCGGTTCGGACTCGACTTCGAACGCGGATCTTCTGAGCCGCTTGGAGAGGTTGGAGAATCTTCTTGCGGCACGACATAACGAGACGGATGCTAGTAAACAACCAAGTCCGGAAAGGGAAGCGGTTAGCAGAGCAGCAGTGCCAACAGTACCAACTGTGTCAACAATGACATCTCAGTTTCAAGCCAGCACTCAGCAACCCCTGCCGCCTGTTGTTCAGAACCTGACAGCCGATGCCCTATTCCTAGAAAGATCCTACTTGTGCCCAAAACCAGCTGTAAGTCGCTCAAGACATACCCTTTGCCATCACTAACAACGAAGATGATCAGGAATCAGGGCTGGCAGACACTATCGTCTTCCGCACCTGTCCGATTCATTTAATCACACAATCATCATGCTATGTCTTCCACACCTCGAATCTTCCCTCGGTATCACTCTCCATAGAGCCGACGAAGTGTATCTGGCTACCGAACCGGGAAGAAACTAGGACATTAATCAACAAGTACGTCGACGAGATCACTTACTGCCACCATATCATCCACACCCCGTCCCTCCGCAAGCTTGTAGACGATGTCTACGATATTATCGAGGAAGGTAGACAAGTACCTCTGGGTCCTGTCTTCCTATTGCTTTCCGTTTGCGCCAATGTTACGTACTCGTGGACCACCCGTGACAATGAGGCAACGAATTTATTCCCCGACTACGCAGAGGCACACGCACAGTCATTGGGGTGGGTCAAAGGAGCCACGGACGTCTTTGACATCGCTCAGAGGCAAGGAGATATCTCTCTAGAGGGTGTTCAGGGCCTTGTTATCTTGAGCTTTGTTCTGTTCGGCCTAGAAGGTATTTCGATTCGGGCTCGATCCAGCTTATTCCAGGCGATAACCATGGCCCGAGAGCTAGGGCTGCATCGCATTGACTATCCATATAACTCTATTTCAGGTCAGGCGTGTCGGTTCAGCGGAGTTAGGGCTGAGGCTGGCCGCCGGGTGTGGTGGTATCTTGTCGGCATGGATTGGTATGTTTCCTCGCCGACGATAGTACTCGGACGGCAAATAAGGACTGACGCAGATGGCAGCATGCTAGCTCGGTTCCACAGCCCTCATGAAGGAACATATCAGATCAACCCCCAACACATGGTGGTGAATAAGCCCCTCAACGCCAATGACGAAGACCTTATCGATGGCCAGGAACTGGTTGGTCGACCTCTCAGCGAGCCGACTTCAATGTCATACTTCCTCCAGCGTATCCGCCTGGCCGAGGTCATTCGAGCCTTTACGGACCGGCTGCCTCTAGCATCCGCGAATCCAGAGGACATAGATTACGACCACATACTCGAGCTAGATGCTTCAATCGATCGCTACATCAAGGAGTCGCCGGCCTTCTTCCTTCTGACCCCCGAGGAGCTTGAGGCACTCCCACCGACAGACTTCCGACGCTCGCCTTCTATCATCGTTCAGCGCCACATCATGAAGCTTTTTGTCCATGGTCAGCGCTGCAAACTCCATCTTCCCTACTTAGCCCGGGGCGCAGTCGAGCCCCGATACGCACACTCGCGGAAGGTCTGTCTCGAGGATGCGATGGCGATTATCCAGAATGAATACGTTCTTGAAAGGGAGGGCGTGAGTTTCACCTCGACGCGGCTCAGATTAGCACTGGTACTTCACAGCATCTTCTTGGCGAGTATCGTGCTGCTCCTTGATCTCTGCCTTGGCGTGAACGAGGGGGAAATGGCGAAGAGGCGGCAGGAGTTGTCGGAGGCGTGGCGGATTCTTCAGGAGGCGGAACAGCACTCGCAACCCGTCACGAGGATAATGGAGCTTTTGAGACAGGTGATGAGGAAGCATAAAGTACCGTTTCCGGTGGTTAAGGGGAAAGAACGAAGCGCTTCGAGACCAGACGGACCGGAGACTGACCTACCCATGACCCCGAGCTCTGCACAGGGTGTTTCGACGACACAAAGACCCGCTGAGGCTGAATTTCCGCACCATGGCTTACAGGATGGGGGTTTGAGGTTGGGACTGGATGGGCTAGACTGGGAAAGTTTGCTTTGGGGGTTGGATGCCCCTTTTATCTAGAATCCTGGCGTTTCTGGCGGGTGTATAGGGTAATTCGGTAGAGTGGATTAGATAGATGGTCTTCAAGGGTTGATTATATGGAAGTTTTGCAGCGACCTGCTTGGAACATTTGTATTTAAATAGGTTAGAAATCACCTTGTAGATCTGCGGCGTTTTGTCGGCACTATTTTTCTTTGATAGGCTGTTTGAAGCGTTTCCCAGTCTCTCAACTGGTGGCGGAGACTATTGAAATGGTGAATTGGGTATAGGACAGCATCGACCTCTCACCTGGAAATAGTATGTGAATAGGTTTCATCATCTCCAACACCAGTGGGAGTGTTTGGGGCCTAGAGATTGAGCTTGCGCAACTTTAGATATCATTGTATGTGTATATATCCCGTCACCCGGCCCGGCCCCGTAACTAGGGAGTATCGATATGAAGTTCGTACAATGCCAATGCCAAACAAAGAGCTAGTGGTACATTGTGTGAATTGACTACTTATTGAAAGGCTTTATTATTTTGTCTTTGTTGTTGAGCTGCTCGGCGCTTGTGCAGGGTTTTTCGCAGGCTCCTGGCTTGCCGTTCCACTACATTGACGGGGATATTTTCAGCAACTGCACAAGAAATATCTGTCCTGGAAGCTTTGGGAATTACCTCTGTTGCTGTTGCTGTGAAGGCTCACCATTCTTAAGTGCATCCGGGGCAAAGACTGGTTGAAAGGTGTAGTATCCTGCGAGGTAGGTATTGATAATGAGTTCTCTCTCTCTCTCTCTCCTCACTCTGAAGGATTTCAATGGCCCTCCATGAATCGTGAGACGTACCTCCGGTGATGCCGCAGAATATTGTCAGTGCCATTGGCAATGCCCTCTGAAATACACTCATCGTGGAGCTGGGATGAAAAAGGATTGGATGATACTAATTCTCAGAGAATAATTCCTAGAAATGATCTCATCACCACCATCCTTCCGGGGAATGGAGCATGTGGCGTGGCCCCACCAAAAAGTGGCGCGCGCGCATCTTTCCCCCCGAACGCGTCTCCCGAGTCTCCAACCGCGTCGTCCCCGCCACGCCCGCCGAGTTATTCAAGGTCAATTAACGGCACCCGACAACCCCGGATTGAATCGTGACCTACCTGTCCCCCATCGAAACCTACGATTTCAACAACCACAACCACGTCTTCTCGCGACCGAGACCGGACTCGAAGCCATGCATTCAATAAGATAATGATACTTCTGTACCATGGTCAACTGGAAAGAACTGGGTGAGGTCCCGGATTCTGAGGATGATGAGAGCTTCGAAAGCCAGGAGTCGGTGCAGTTGCCCGAGCTACCCATCCAAGCGAATACGACCAACACCGATGTGTCTGGCAGGAAAGACGTGGAGAAGGACAGCTTGAAAGGAAAAGGGAAAGAGAAGGAGAGGGAGAAAGAAAAGAAAAAAGATTTGGACAATGATATATGGGATGTGCCAAACTCCTCCCAAGAACTCGATCGACCAGCTCTCCCAGTCAAGAGGACGACGATACTGCGACCCGCAACGAAATTGCCTTCGCCCGACCCTCTCGGTGTCGACTCCTCGCCCTTATCGTCCCCCCTGTCTTCCATCTGCTCTGATATCGACCTGCCACCCATTGACGAACTCGAAGAGCTCCAAGACGCCACACCTGAAGACGATACTTCACTACCGAACGACCGCCAGCAACCGGCTAGCCAAGAGGATGAAATAGGAAGAGTGTACGATGTACCATCATCCTCTCTTCACGAGCCTTTTGGGAATGAAGATGGCGTTGACACCCTGCCCCCCCAAACCCAAGGGGCTAGCCCTATGCCCCTCCAACAAAGCCAGGACCTCGGTCTTGATGCTGAGCAGGCTGCTCGCCAGGTTGTCTTCCAACATGAGCGGTCCCTTCGCCCCAGGAAGCCGATCCAACAACACCCCTACGCTCTAGATTGGAGCAACTATTCAAAACTTCTCAAGGGGCGTGGGTTCAAGCCCGTCAAGTTTGCGATTGAAGGAGATAGGCGGAGACGTGAACAAATGGAGCAGGACGGTGACTTCGAAGAAGACAGTCAGGAGTCTCGGCCTCAAGAAATTTCCGACGAAAGCCAGCTAAACGGGTTGGGGGAGTTTTTGGACGGAGTAGACAACCTCACTGTCCCATCACCATCACCCCCAAAGACATCACCACTGAACGATCGTGCGGGACCTAGTAGCCAGGCTAGTTCAGCAGGAGACACCGACAACACGAGCTTGATTGCTGGAGAAGATCTCCCAACGTTGGAAGATTTGATGAAGCGACCACCGCGCTCGATCTCGAAGCAAGCGTCCAAGCGGCAAACATCCCCGCCTCGATCATCAATGCGGAAGCGAAGGCGGTATGATGTTATTGACAGTGACCCTCTCGAGCCTGCGTCGGCTCTCATTTTGGAAAGAAGGGCAGTCAACTCCCCTTCCTTACTGCGTAGCTCGAGACGAGGCGTCGAGGTGCCAGAGTCCATGGTTATTGATGAGTCTCGGACTTACCAACCATCCGCTCTGCGATCGTCGCCGGCAGAGCAAACTCCACCTCAATCTACAAGGAGACTGGCCCCTCGGGCCTTGGTTATTCATGACGACTCGGAAGATGAACTCGCAGAACGTGAGCAAAACTCGGAATCAGATGAGGAACAGACTGGATCGGAAACGGGCTCAGAGAGCGGCTCCGAGATAGTCCATGCCATCGGACATCGCATCAGGGGCGTGCTCCCCGCATCATGGCTTCGGCTTGACCAACAAGCTGGTCGACAGAAGGCCCAACAAAATACCCACAAGCGGCAACCTCACCACTCCCCAGAGAGGGAACACAGGCGTGGTGTGGCTCAGAGACGAATTGCTTCACCTGGCCCCTCTACGGCGCCACAAATATTCTTCGAAGACTCGGATGATGATATGCCTGTTGCACAACACACAACCACGGACGACATGTTCCACAACCAGACGAAACTTGCACTGCAGCCGGAGCCCTTGCCATTCATCCCTGAAGACACAGGGTCGGATGATGGAGTTTCCGTGGTTGAGGATGATTATATTGACCCTATGTTTTCTGGAAGGAAACGGCAGTTGAAGCTTTCAGAATCCTTCCGAGGCACACCGAAGCGATCAAAGACAGCTAGCACCCGGCAAAAACTACCCCCAAGACAAAAGCGCCAGCCCAAGATCACGAGCGTGCTTTCTGGCTCGCAGCCCGTGTCTTCATCTGCAAGAAAGCTCGTCAAGAAGAAGTACCGAGAGTCTGGATTACACCGTAAGATCCAGGGCGGAACGAGGCGGCGATCTAGGAAATCGAGCCGGCATGTTGCTGCGCCACGTCTGAGTATCTTGGATGTGGTTGAGCCAGACGCTCCCCGTTTCATGAAGATCGCCGCTCGTGCGGCAAGTCGACGTCGGGATATGGGAAGGTCAAGTCCTGCCAGGAAGTTTATCAGCTTGGCGACTAGGGAGGATCATATAGACGCCGTGTCCGTTTTGAACGACTGGAGAGCAGGTTCGATCCCGCAACGTCAGTCAGTTACTGCTGCATGGAAGACGAAGAGCTCGAGACCGAGGCCACAGGCGCCTAAGAGACCGCTGGGCGAAACATCTGGGAACATTTCGTCGACTCAACGACCAGCCCCCTCATCCTCGCTGGCAGTATCCCGACGGCTCATCAAGCATGTTAGTCACGGGGGCTCTGTCAGATACCAGTCCAAGGACACCAATCATGACTCCTCCGCAAAGCCGCGCCCACGCACCCAAGCCCAAATCAGTCGATCGGGTTCCGGCATTGCGCGACCTGCCCAGCTCGAGATGGAGGAAACGGAACAGTCAGGCGCCTACTTGTTTAGTGCGACAAAGAAGCGCCTCGACCGTCTCTATCGTCGACATCGTGGAGAGGCCTCAGCCTCCAGCATCTTGACCTTCAGCGATAACGGGCCAGATACCTATTATCCCGCAAGTCCACCACCGGAAGAGAACCCAGTACCATTGCGTCTGATCTCAGAGCAGCCAGTGGATCAGCGCAAGTCGCGCTTTCGGAAGAGGACGAGGCCCCAGCGTGTTGATGTCGAGGCGCCCCAGTACAGCCGAGCGAATGACCCTGTTCTTGTTGAGATTATCCCCGCGCCAGAACCGTTACAACCTGATTCAGAGGCGAAAAAACTCGGAGGCCTTGGGCCGTACGGAACTCAGTATACTCATCATTTTGAGATCTTCCCGCTTGACTCTCGTGTCTATTTTCACGAGTCGACCTTGCTCGGTGGGGGTGCTCTCGAGAGGGCATCCAGCTCTGATCACTGCCGAAAGTTGTTGGGGCACCGAACTCGCGTCTCGCTGAACTTTGGAGACCAAGTTCTTCGCTGGGGATCATGGGATGCGCAGGTATCTTCCGAGCTTGGTGTTGTGCTCGATTCCATGGCCGACCAACTTGAGCGCGGCCTGGTGGACGACACACCCTCTGATTTGCCCTCCGCCCTGAGTGCCGCCAGTTTCATCATGAAATTCGTGCTAGACTCCCTCAATCTTCCAGAACCAACGAGCTGCAAGTCTTTTGTGGACAGGGTGCTTGAGGCGCTCCGTGGTTTTAATCGACGCATTGGTGTGCTTCTCAGCAACCATGACCACAACGGACTACCTCGGTATGATCTGATTGCCAGCATCTACGATCACTTACTCCTCGCTGCCCTTCTGATTTTGAGACTCTGTCAGAGCGACACATCGTTGAGGGGTGAGCAATTTCAAATGGAGGACCTGCTGAAGGAGTTGGCTAGGACCGCCATTTCGTCACTTCTTATGATGGGGATGGAACAAGTCAGGGAAGCATATAAAGAGCTTCGAAATGCACAGACACGCGAGCGAGGCTTGCGCGACGACAGGCCGATCATCCATTCTTGGGTGACCGTCATGAGGGTCTTGAATCATGCCCGGATCCCTCGATCATCTTTCTGGGACGTGGCCTACAGTGTTATGGCTACTCCCGAGGCTGTTTCCAGCGCGGACGCGGATGTCCATGAAAATCTTTGGAAGAATATGTTTACGCTGCTTCCTCTAACCGAGTTTAGCGACAAAGGCATGATCATTGCTGGGAGGAGGCATGATACGGCCGTTGACGGCTGGGGACTGCCCCAGAAGCTGCTAAAAAGCGTCTTTCAACTTTACAAAGACAACACACGCCAGTCCCCAAGCTTCAACAACTATTGCCGTGCCCTGGTCGGGCGATGTCACTATCTGGTTCAGCAGTGGGGATGGCGCAAGTGTGTGGCTGTCATAGGAGTCATCTTTGACTTCTTTGGCTCACAAAACCTTGCTCATCTTCGCAACGAAGAGGTGTATGGCTCTCCGAGGTTCCTAGAGGAGTTGGCCAACAATCCGTCGCTAGCTGTTGAAAGGACAGACCGGTGCTTCCACATCTTCTTGAAGCTCGTTGCGCTGAGCATCCAAAAACTGCGGGAGGCCGAGTCGCTGAACGATATTCGCAATCTCGTCGCCCGTACGATGCCAAATCATAATCGTCAGCATCTGAAAGAGCAGACAATCCATGAACGCGATCTGGCGGCGCTGAGGAATCATCATGACCTCCTCTGCACACTGTTCTGGGCATCCCCACCAGAGCTTCGCCCCGGCGCCCACTTGATCGAGCGTCTCGTAGTGCCTGCAAGCTCACACAAGGAGGCCTGCTTGATAAATCTCCGGGCCTGGAATCAGTTGGCGAGATTCGTCGTTGCCTCGGGAGAAGCCACCACGTCATTCAAGCCCTTTGCTCAATGGAGAAATACCTTCTTTCTGTCCATGATACATCAATATGACTCGGTAGCGTCAGATATGCAGCAGCAGCTCCTGGCGCTCTCCAAGGATGCGAGCAATGCCGTCAACCCTGATATGGTCAAAGCCATGGTCGCCATGAACAAGACGGCTGTCATGGACGTTATTCACCTTTCTGTCACGGCATCCTTGAATGTCATGAAACATGCGCCAAACCTGGAGGCTGCCACTTTTGCCTTGAATACGCTTCAGTTACAGCAAGTATTCAAGCACTTTGGCGCATGTCCTCCGCAGCTAGACTGGTCCATCCTTGGAGCGTCTTTGGCCACGCTTGGGCTCTTTCTTTCGCGAGTGGACGAGTTCAAAGACAACGAGGAGAGCCAAGAAAGCGAGAGTCAGCTACTCAACTCGGCACAAGCGGACGAAGCAATATTGATTCTGGATCATGATCTGTCGAGCAGCTTTTTCTCGATGGCGAGGTGTATCCTCTCTTCTCGTGGAGATAGAGACCTTCTTGCTGTGGCTGTAGCCGAAAAAACACGGTGCACTGAGCAGGTTGTCACGCTTTCGGCGAGGCTTGGGACGAGATTCATGAACGGAGATCTGTTACGCCTTTCCGACATGTTCAAGTTTGGGAAGTACGGGCTGTTTGAGGGCGGACCGTCTAAGCTCAGTCTTGACCAGCGTCGACACCTAGTTTTGTTCTTGACGACTCTGCTCAAGTGTGGGTTTGATGATTTCAGGGATGCAGGCTTTTCCTTGTCTGAAGCATGGGCTCTGTCGATCGTCAAACCACGCCGGTATCTCGGTTATGAGAACCAACTTGCAGCGGAGCTCCGACGCCACAATAAGGAGTTTGTCCCTGAAGCCGTCACGGGACTCTCGATCAATCCGGACTACAACACAAATCGAGATCTTTTCGAGTTTGCTATATCATGGATGCGCAGGTCCCTACGAGACGCTGGTGTGGTGCTGCGAAAGATCATGATGTCGGAACACTCCAAGACGCTGAGGCTGGTGATGCAACAGATGAAGGCAGATCTTCGAGTTGTGGCCCAAGATGCCTCGGAGCATCCGAGCTATATGGCGTTTGTGCGAGATATCATCACACTTATCAGAGCTCACGGGTCGGAAATCTGCACAGTGGATGAATTCTTCTACCAGATCAGCAAGGAGTATTCTCCATCTGTTCAGGACCCTCAGCTCCAGGTAGCGGGCATGCTTGCCTATGGGCTCCGTCTGAGCGAAGGTGATAACAAAGTTATCCCCCAGCTGTTCTTCTTTCTTTTCAATAACTTCAAGATGTCTCTTATTAACGACAAGCTACGGGATGAGGTTGTGCTGTTACACAAGGGAATGAAGAACTCGGGTATCTTGGGGTTCATGTTGAGCAAGATGCTCCCAGCCATCATCCAAGCGACGTTTCTGGAAAGCTCAGCTTTTCCATTGCTCGATGTATACGTGGAAGCGATACGGGTGTTGCTGAACGAGAACGTGGTTGGTCACCAGTTTACGGATGACGATATCCCGAATCTGCTTGTTACGACCAGGGCCTTTGTTGATGGCATGGACCAACTTCGCCAGAGCGGCGGCAACCTCGGACTGGAACATCTGCATTTCCTCAGAAAGATGTTTTCGATGGTCAACGAGCTGTGGCCGTCTCTCCAAGCACTCGCTGTTATGACGCCGCGTTCCCCGGCCTGGGAGGAAATGAAGCAATACGTTGGTTACTTGAGCACCACCGTTGTTGCAGCCGAATCTTATCTGGGCGATCTCCTCGATATGGAAGATTATTCGCTTGACCCAGGTCTGCTGTTTTCTGGTCTACGAAGGCATTCGATCGTGCCAACTCCGACCGACAGTCATGTAAAAAGCTTCACGGACAACATCGTGAAGGATGTGCGACAAAACTGGCTCGCTACCGGTACCAAAATCACTATACAGGCCCCCGGGAAGGCTCGCTCGACACAGTCAGGCCAAGGTGTGGACAGCCCGACTTGGGATGCGGAAGAGTTGGTCAGAGACTTGCATGAACAAATAAAATTGTGGAAGTATTGGTGGAATCGGGTGTTTGGAAGGAAGTCGACGGATCAGTCGAGGCATTGCTTGAGCGTTATATTTTGATGAGCATTCAGTTCGGCGTTGGAGGTTTGACAGAGAGAGAGAGTCATGGATCTTATAAGATCCCCCAAAGGGAAAAGAAGGTGGTTTTGTGTCTTTCAAGGTATAGGGAATTATGGATAGGCGTAGACGGAATCAACTCATGCATGGAAGGGTATAGGGAAGATAGAGAGAGTGACAAAGACAATCAATCACCTTATAAATGGCTTTGTTCGACAAGGAGATGTAACTATGTGTTCCTCGATGAGTCTACAATACTAAGTAAGTCCTGGCACGGAGCGGGCACGTTCGGAGCATATCACTGTAAGCGGATGTCACTCGGCCGAGAAAATCTCGAGTGACGTACCCCCCCCGAACGCGCCAAACGCGTTTCCCAAAGCGCAAGTGCAGACAGAGCCAGACAGCTTTGATGATAGTTTCACGAACCAAACCCAAGGCATGATACGACGGCGGCGCATCGACAATGGCATCGCTATTTAGCCTCCCGGATGAGATTATTCTCACGCCATTGCTCCAATCATTCCCCTGTCGTGAGCACCAGATCCGCTCTCTGGCTACCCTCCTCCATGTACGTCTGTCTGTCCTTCTCGCGATAACCTCAATGATCCCGAGCAAGTCAACTCCCAAACACATACGGTAGCTAACAACCGCCTTCCGTGCCATTCAGCCCCAAGCCGCACCATGTCGCAACCTCGTCCTCCACGGCACCACCGCCACGGGCAAATCCTCCATCACGCAACTCCTCCTCGACCAGCTCGTCGGCGACACGCTGCAGGCCGCCGTCGTGAACTCGGTCCAGTGCATCACGGGACGGCATCTTTTCGAGCGCATCGTGGGCGAGGTCGCGGCTGCGCTGAGTTGGGAGGATGTCCCGAGGAGGTGTGAGTCGTTGGCGCAGTTGACGGTCGAGTTGGTCAAGATGTTGAGGTATCCTGAGAGGGAGCCGGGGTGGCGGTTTGTCTTGGTGTTGGATGCCGTGGATAGGCAGAGGGATGCGCCGCCGACGTTGTTGCCAGCGTTGGCGAGGCTTCCTGAGATGGTGAGTCTTTTCTTCCACTCTTGTCTTCTTTCTTCTACTCTACTACCTACCTACTGTGTGAGAGAGAGAGCCCCTTTTACTGACCCTATCTAGATACCCTGCCTCACATGCGTCTTCATCGTCACCTCCCCCCCAGCCAGCTTCCTCCGCGCTCCCATCTCCGCACACATTCACTTCCCGCCCTACACCAAAACCGAATTCGTCCGCATCCTCGCCCTCTCCCCCCCTTCCCCCATCGCCGGCACCACACCCCAGGAGACCAACGACCTCTGGACTCGCTTCTGCGCCGCCGTCCACGACTCCCTCATCAAGTCGGCCTCGCGAACCCTGCCCTCCTTCAGACACAGCTGCCATGCGCTCTGGCCGCGCTTCACGGCGCCCATACTCGCGGGCACGCATACCCCCAGGGAGTTTTCGAAGCTGCTCATAGCGGGGAGGGTACACTTCCAGGATGAGTCGTTGTTGAATCCGAGTATCGTGTCTGTTCGGCCGAAGAAGCAGCAGCAGCACCAACAGCCCGATGACGCTCTTGCAGTTAAACCTGCGACACTGTCCACTACGGATCTCACCAATCTCCTCCCTACTACAGCTCGCTTGCTCCTCCTGGCCGCATACCTCGCCTCCCACAACGCCACGAGGCACGACCTCACACTCTTCTCGACCTACCACCACGGCCGCAAGCGCCGACGCGGCGGCGGCACCGTAGCACGTAGCGGTCCGCGGAGCAAGCACCGCAAGATTGCGCGCAAGCTCCTCGGAGCGCATGCCTTCGTGCTCGAGCGCATGATGGCCATCTTCGCCGCCGTGCGGAGTGAGTGGGCGGACGGAAGCGCCGTGGGGGCCTCTGGTCTGGACGCCGACGTGGCCGTGGCGGTTGCGACGCTGGCGAGCTTGAGGTTGTTGACGAGGGTGGGTGTTGGGGGGGATGTGATGGATCGGGGGGGGAAGTGGAGGATTAATGTTGGGTGGGAGGTGATACGGGGGATAGGGAGGAGTATTGGAGTTGAAGTGGAGGAGTGGTTGATTGATTGATTTATTGATTGGGGGTACATAGTCATGGAGTTTGCGTTATAGAGAGGAGTATTGATATCACGGGTTCCCCATCTTGGGAGAGTAAGTTCGAAATATTATAATCCTTGGTCACAGTCACTGGCTCTACGTTGGGCTATATCGGTGATCAAGATCTTCATTATCAGTTCTAGTTGCCTATCAAGCCCGAGTCATCACAAGTTAACCACAATCTCATCTCAAGACAACCAACCCAACCCAAACCATCGATGTATCCCTACATCTCTGAAGAAACAACATCACCATGATTCCCTCCGTCTATGTCAAAAAAGCATCTTTCAAACGAGCTGACCAATTCCCATATCCCACCTATGATACAGTGTACCGAGCATCTTCCCTCTGCCAATCGTGACTGTAAGGGTTGAAAAAAAAGAGACAGGTTTAAACAAGCCCCTCTGCCTGAAATAAAACGCCAAATCCCAATATGACATGTCATGCAACAAGGTTTCTCTCTCTCGAAAAAGGACCCTAGTCTAGCTGCATGGAGGAAACAAAAACAGCAGTCAAAGATAATATCGTCCCTCTTCTAAACTGGGACGACTTTTGCCACAACGTAGATTCCAGCCCCAGAGGGAGGGGTTTGCTGTCGGTTCGTGGGGAGAAGAAAAAGAAGGAAGACAACTGGGGCAAACGTGAGCAGGTCGTGGGGAAACGCAAGGACGGCAAAAAACATCATGAAGCGCCGGCGCCGCGGTCACCACTTCGCCATGTATCCTCCTGCTTAGTACCTGGAGGGAGCCAGCCCCCGTTAGGCCCGCCCTGAGACCGGACACGCGCGCCACTATCGTCCATTTTCTTAGAATCGTCTATAGAGGCATCGCGGCCGAGGTAGCCCTCACGGTAAACGTGAGCCGACACATCAGGAGTGCGCGGGGATTGGATGAGGGGCGACGGCCGTCTGCCGGTGGCTGCGATCGGTAGTAGGGGCGTCTTCTTGATCTGGGCCATCTTCTGGGCCTTGTGATCAGCCTTGTTGCTCTCGTTGGCTCGGTCGTAAAGGTAGAGGCCTAGGAAGGTGAGGGCAATGCCGACAGCCTGGATCGGAGTCGTGGGGTTTCGGAACCAGAGGATGGCGAGCATGATGACGAAGACACGCTTGATGAGACTGGCGACGGAGTAGGTGACGGGCGACACTATAGAGAGGAGTGTGAAGGCGAGGATGTTCTGACCAAAGTGGAAGACACCGTTAAAGATGAACTCGAGCGTAAGTCGCCCGTGGTCCATTGAGTTGGGTGACTCGCTGAGGTCAACTGATCCTTCATAATAGACATTCTTTAGTAGTGCGAACCCCTCGGACCAAAACCAGATGGGCACGGTGATGACGAAGGCCAATCCGGAAGAGTAGCATAGCAAGTTCAACTTGTCCGGCTTCTTACCCTGTCCGCCCGCTCCCTCGGCCTCGGCCTCGTTGAAGAGCTTCTTAGAGAAGATGTTTTGCGTGACAAAGATGACGGTCGCCAGAAGCGCATGGATTACGCCGATGAGCTCTCCTCCATAGGTCGCCTTGCCCGAACACGCCAGCATGACGCCGAGCGTCAGAGGAATGAGGGAAAGGTAGGTCGCCGTAGGATATGGGAGGTTGTAGACGATTCGATACGCGACGACGGTAAAGAGGGGCGACAGGCCCTTGATGGTGTGCACGAGGGACACGGGGATCTTGGAGGTGGCTGTAGAGCTGAGTAGATGTCCGCCGATCTGAAAGATGGCAAGCGGGAGAGTGGTGATAATCATATCGCGAGTCGGCTTTCGAATTGGGTTCTTGAGGACCGTGACATGGGTTCGCATGGCGGGGAAGATGGTCGCCAGCCAGGACGCGACGATACATAACGACGAGACGAAGGCGAATTGGACAAGGGTCAGGGTGGCCGGCTTGTCAAAGGCGATCAAGATGGACTTGGATGAGGTATTGGTGAGCGCAGACGTGGTGTACCACAACAGGCACAGGACCTGCGGGGGTGCAACGTCTCAAGTCAGCACACAGGAGTCTCTCAAGGCCTCGATGCGGCCAAGGGTAGGACGGGATGGGCGTACGATGAGCCTGCCGGAGACGGGGGCGCGCAGGGCCTCGGCGATCTCCTGAGCGTTCTGGCTGACGCTGCCATTCCTGGCTCGTATCGTGCGGATGGCATCAGTTATGCTCTTCTGGCGGTTGTGGCCACGATTGTTGGCAGTCCAGCCGAGGTTATTCTGCTGCCCAAGCCATCTGTCTGAGGAACGGGGCGGGCCGCCGTTGGCAAAGGTTGGAGGCGTCCTTAGGGGACTCGGGGATCGGGACGTGTTGACCAACGGCGGGTCGATGAGGTCGGGGAACTTTTCCATCACAGCCTCGCTGATGGTCGATGATCAGGAGGTTGAGGGAGGTCGGGCGCGCGGCGCGTCTCTCGGATCGAGGCGCTTCGAGGAAGATGGGGGAGGGGAGGGACGATTGTACCGAGCGCGATGAGGAGAACAACGAGGAGGACGATGAGGAGGAGGAGGAGGAGGACGGAGGACGGACGGGGGTTGAGGAGCGAACGTGTCTCTCCGGAACAAGCGCCAGAACGACGATTCAACGGCAAGAGCGTTGAGTCGCTTCCAATGGTAGGTAATAAAAAAACGAGTGACGGGTGGGAAACAAAAAAGGCAGTACGAGAGTTAACTTCCTCACAAGTCAACGAAGCCGTATGCTCATTGCGTATTGTAACGGAACAACCTTTGAGATGATGACGAGGCCAGGTTCTCGTGGGGCTGATACGTCCCTTTTTTTTGGGGGGCTGGAGAAAAGTTTCGGGAGGGTGTCACTCTTGTCGCAAAACAAAAAAAAAAAGGGCCCCCAAATTTGGAAGCTGCAAACGATGATGAGTACACAAGAGTTAATTCCCAATCACGCAACAGCAAAATCTGTGAATAATGTTAGATTAGATAAAAAAAAATATGCTACGATGCAATTATACGAATATACAAGGTTACTAAATTGAAAGATTTGGACAGGAGATACGAGCTCGATACGTATCTTCGTCACGAGGGGGAAACTTGCTTGGATGGGAAGGCGCGAGCCGCATGTCAATCGCATCAGGCAAAGTAAAAACTGGGCACGTACTATTATTACCACCACTCCCAGGCCCTGAAGGAGACCTAAAAGAAGGGGGGGGTTTGCCAAGCTTGTCAAAAGCCAGATAACGGAAACGTGGGCCCTCGCAGTTCCTTCCCGGCGGTCCCAATTTAGCCGCACTTGGCCCGATGGCCGCGCGGTTCGCGGCTACATCGGTAGCTTTTCATGTGATGATAAGACTCGTCCGTCATTTAGCCGCTATCGCCTCTGGTCCCACTGGAGCCTTGCCTCTTCCCCCATTTTTTTCTGCTCGACAGAATGCGCGAGGCTCTCGGGATTGCTTTGCGCCAAAGGGTCACGACCCCACTTTTTTTTACATGCTTCTCTCTGCCAGGCACATTCAGATCAGCACGCGAACACCCCTCGACCATCGATAGAATCAACTCCACCTCCTTCCCCTCCCCATCCGACTCGTAGGAATGGGAAGAGACCCGAAGCAATACATCGTTGCGCTCGTCGGACTATACGCCATCTTCCAGCTCGTCACCCAGGTCTCCAACCCGTCCGCGTACCCCAAGCACTTCCTCGTCGCGCCGCCGTCGTCGCACTCGACGCCGCAGAAATCCCTTCGCCATGGCGACCCCAAAGATGACGAAGAACCAAATGCGGCGGGCTAAGAAGAAGGAGCAGAAGAAAGCCCAAGTAGAGGTGCGCGATAACGTCTTCTCCCCCATCATTCCCTTCTCGCATTCCCATACTGACGCGACACGCAGGCCGTCGTCGCCACAGCCGAATCGACAGACGAGACCAAGCCCGAGGAGAAGGAAGTCGTCGCGCCGGAAGTTGCCCCCGATCTCGAAGTGAAGAAGCAGCCGGAATCAGATGATGCCGTTCCCGCCGATGGGCCAGCGATCGACAATGTCCTGGACGAAGACCCTGCCTTCGCCATGTACAAAGACGTCTTCAACAAGTTCGGCGTGTCAATGGACGAGGATGAGGTTGCCAAGGAAGCCAATGCTGGAAACCAAGGAACAGTTTTCTTCGACCAAGACGACGATATCCCTGACGAGGACGAGGAGAACGGTGGCCAGCCGAAGCTGTCCAAGAAGAAGAGAAAGCAACTCAACAAGCTCTCCATTGCGGAACTCAAGGCCCTGGTCAAGATCCCCGAGGTGGTGGAATGGCAAGATGTCTCATCCTCAGACCCCCGTCTCCTAGTTCAGATCAAAGCCCAACGAAATGTCGTACCCGTTCCCTCGCACTGGTCCCTCAAGAGAGAGTACCTGTCATCCAAGAGGGGTATCGAGAAACCCCCCTTCCGGCTCCCTACCTTCATTGCGGAAACTGGCATCACTGAGATGCGCGACGCCGTCCTCGAGAAGCAGGCTGAACAGACGCTCAAGCAGAAACAGCGTGAACGCGTCGCGCCCAAGATGGGAAAGTTGGATATTGACTACCAGAAACTCTACGATGCGTTCTTCCGCTTCCAGACCAAGCCCGAGCTGACTCGGTTTGGCGAGGTTTATTACGAAGGCAAGGAGTCGGAAGTTGACTATCAACATTTCCGACCTGGCGATCTCACCGAGTCCACCAAGGAAGCCCTCGGAGTGCCGCCTGGTGCACCGCCACCCTGGCTGATCAACCAACAAAGATTTGGCCCTCCCCCATCCTATCCTACACTGAAAATCCCTGGTCTGAATGCTCCCCCACCAGCGGGAGGCTCATGGGGTTTCCACCCTGGTGGCTGGGGCAAGCCCCCTGTCGACGAATTTAATCGTCCCCTTTTCGGTGGTGATGTGTTTGGTCTCACCGCACAGAACGGTGGCCAACAGGCCCCTGCGGCCGCTCAGGTGCCTACACATGCCGGCGACCCCGTCGAGCGAACACTTTGGGGTGAGCTTCAGCCTAGAGAAGAGGAATCTGAGGAAGAAGAGTCAGAAGAAGAGGAGGAATCCGAGGATGAGGAAGATATCCCCGGCGGACTAGAAACGTCTACCGGCCTCGAGACACCCGGTGGTTATGCCAGCACAGTGCAACCCGACTACGGCCCAGGTGTCGAGTCCTCGATTGGAGGCGAGATGGACCTCCGAAAGGAACGACGCGGCTACGACACTGAAGAGTCCAGCGCCCCCCGCTCAGCCTACACGATCCTCCCGGAGCGTCAAGTCCGCGCCGAGGGCTTCTTCGGCACCGACCGCGTCTACGACCTCAAGCAAGGCCAACGCGCGGGCATGCCAGTCCTTGGTGCCGAGGACGACTCCCGCAAGCGCAAGAAGCCTGGTGACATCGACGTGGCGCTTGACGTCGACTCGCTGCACAACAACGACGGCATCAGCAAGGACGACCTGCAGCGCAAATTCGAGGAGGGCAAGAAGGATGAGGGCATCGGAGCCAAGTGGGCGTATGACGACGACTTGAGCGAGATGATCGCCCAGGAGAGCCGGAAGCGGCAGAAGACGGAAGCAGAGAGGAGCGAAAAGCGAAAGGAGGGAAAGTATAGATTCTAAGTAATATGAGCAGGCTGAGAGAGAGGTTGAAGGGGTTTCACATGAGGTGGATTTTGTAGAAATAGGAGCATTGTCCATCGAAGGTGACATGTGGTAAAGGGGGGAAGGAATTGTAACATTGATGGGATGTCGAGCCGGAGCGGGTCTTGACTGGCGTTTTTTGCGAGGTCGTTTAATGGAAAGAATAGGACAAATACCATGCTTCTCGACGGTGGAAAGCTGCGTTCTCAGCGTGGAAGGGTTGTGAATATCAAATCGCGGTCCATGGACTGGAAAGCATTGGACAGTCAGGTCAGACCTCGCCCCTTGCTTTTTCCCCTTCTAAATCCGAAAGCCATGCTGGATTCTCCCAACCCTAACTCGTCGCTGTCATCCAAGTCGAAGCTGGTTATCACGCTCTTCAGGGACGCGACGACCTTCTCATAGACCGCTTTCTGAAGCTGTGGTTTGGTCAGATCACAACTATATCGAAAGTCGCACCCGAGGCACCTCCTCACGATGCCGTGATACTTTGAGTCAAAATTTGACGTGAGAGCCATCTTGAGAGCCTGAACTATGTCATCCGGGTCGAGCTCCTTCCACTGGTCGACCAAAAGAAGGGCAACTCCCAGGCTGTATAGGGATGGTGTGGATGCCGACGAGGAGCTGCTCGTCCTATGTTGCCTCTGAGAGCACCTTGCATGGTGGTGTCCTTCTGCTCCAAATTAGCCCCGAGATGTTAAGTTCGCGTGACGCAGGAAACTTCATCGTAGTCCTGAGCGAGAAACGAGAAGTCCCCTAACCGCCAGCACTCTTTCAGCCACGGCGTTGAGTGGTAGGTGATGGGCGCGATGGCGACGGCGCGGGCTATCTTGATACGGCCTGTGAACGATATCTCTGCATTGTTTGACGCATCGAGAATGACACCCAGCGGAAACAAGCCCTTTACCTTCCAGTCCCGTTTGTTTGCGAAGCTCGAGGTATAAAAGTTGCACCGGAAGACCTCGTCCTCGTTCACGTCGAGGAATAGGCGCGGGATAATGACGGCTTGGAAACTGTGCAGTTTATTGCGCAAGCCGGAACAGGCATCAGTGTAATCTCTAAGGTCTGATGAGATCCTGTGCAGAATCTTGCCCCCTAAACTGCTCGGTCTTGTCTCCTCATTCTTTCGCCGGGTTGGTGGTGAGAATGACAGAAGGGCTTGGGCCAAATCTGTGAAACGGGTTCGCTTCTTCCGCTGTTGGTGGGCGCCATCAGTTGGAGTTTTGCCAGTTGAAGTTTCTGGCGTCAAGGCTGGGTCTTGGTGCTGCTGCTGGTGCTGCTGCTGATCCTCCATTCGCTGTTGATCCTCCGTTAGAACCGTCAATTGAGTGATTCCCGGCACTCTTCGATCGTCCGCGTAGCCTGCAACCATAGCCACCTCTAACTAGTCCGGTGGTAGGCCTTTTTCAAGCTCGACAAACATGTTTCGTCGGTGACTAACGTGGTTCGCCTTCCCACATGACCAGACTTCCTGCAACCCATGATGAAGGCCTTGACAGGTACAACGACGTCTGCACTGAGCACCCCAATCGCCGCGAATTCGGTCATTGCGCTCGCTTTTTGCGGGTCTTTGCAGCTATGTGAAGACCTCTAGTTGCCCACGTAGCACACCTAGGCGTCCATTCAGTGCACAGAGGCTGTCGTAGATGTCGTCGTCGCCTGGGCGGAAGGGAACTTGGACGTTTCGCTTTAGTCGACGGCTGGTGTCGCTGGGTCGTTCCGCCTTTTCACGAGAGGTACGTGCTAAAGTTTTGGCTTCAGGTATCAAGGCACGTGGATTACAGAAAGTTCAATGTTCGAGATGGAAGGAAGCCATGAGCAGGGTTTGGAAGGTGCGAGGGAACCATGGTCTGGGGTCTTCCAGGTTTGCAACATACCTCGCCCTTCTCCCTCGTCAACACCTCAAAGCAATCGAGTACATGTTTTATCTGCTGCAAACATTCTCTAGCATCCTATACCAGTGCAGACCTCTTCATTAGTAATGTCGGAAAGTCTGGAGTTTGGAGCGGAGGTTGCGGCTAGTCTTGCATGTGACCGATAGGAGAGGGAGCAAGCCCAATGCGCCCATGGCAATTTCGGCCATGACTGGCTCGAGATGATGGCACCGTTCGATCAAATACTCGTTTCAGATTCGTCGCTCAAGGTAAAGAAAAGCAACGTAGGTAGTCATTGAGCCTAGACGAAGAAGGAGAAAAGACCAGGCTCACCCCCCTCCTGAGACTCGTCATGGCTTTCCTGGGTCAGACCACCTCCCATCGTCGCTTGACAGCTTGACATATACCAGAGCTATCACTTAATGGGAGAACCATCGTCCCAAGAAGCGACATCTTACACCGCCCACATCGAAAAGTCAACAGCGGCGCGAAACCAACCGCTCATCTGTCTCGTAAGGGGGCAGCGCCATATGCCATACCATGGCAACTCGGGGCTAGAGGGTGCTCCGCGAAATCTGCGAGGAATACATAACGACCCTCGATATAATGATGGCTCCATTTGGCATCCGACGCCAGTTCCCTTCACCCTTGCTCAGAAGCCTGGACTGCATTAGAAGGAGGACCATTATTTGGTCAGAAGGAAATAGAATCAGCGAAGGAGGTCTCAATGAGATTGTGCTCAGGTCGCAGATCATCCTACGAGAAGCCCCCCAGCACTTGCACAACAACGCTAGAACACGATACCGTAAAGTTAAAGAGTCCCTTGGCCACTGCTGGAGTGAAACATCTTGCGTTCTAGGATTACTGCCACCGATCGGCGCACCTGAGGGCTTCAGGGGCCAGAGATATTCACTCCGTTCCGTGGAGTCGCAAGCTTGCCTAGGGCTCCGTGTCGCATACAACTTCGACAGACAGGCTTTCAACGGCTAAATGGACAGGGACAGCGGCAGCAACAGCGACGGATATGGCCTTGGGTTCTTCGGGGACGAAAAACTACGCGACATGGTCGATGAGCTGGAGATGGGTTCGCAGCATCTCATGAAGCTGGACAGCCTAATCAGCGCTCTGCCTCTGGATCCCGAGTCAGAATACCTTCTCCGCTACCTAGAGAGCCTCGTCGTCCTTTCCATCCAAGCTCGATTCCTTAGTGCCAAGATTCATCTACATGAGCGCATCGCCCGAGCAAATCTAGAATGGCCACAACGTTGTTTTTCGGCAACGAAGAAATCAAGCTATCATGCAAGCTTTGACAAGCGGAATTTATCTCAACTCACGTCTCTAGTGACCTCGGACGATAAGGGCCAACCTGAGCGCGCTCCGCCATTGACAGAGGGAGCAAAAAACGGAGAGACCTTCAAATGCCTAACCTGCTGGAAGAAAGTTGTAATCAACAAATGATTCAGCCTGGAAGTAAGTCCGAGACCCTCTCTAGACATATAGTCATGACGCACCAGCTAGGCTCTCGCTAACACAAATGAAGAAAGCACCTTCTCTCCGACTTGAAGCCATGAATATGCCTCGAAGAACATTGTCTGGGAGGCCATGAGCCCTTCGAGTCAAAAGAGGATTGGCTCGAAGATCTAGACTTGGAGCATAGCTACGGGCCAGAGTGGAAGGAAATCATCTCCCCCCTGTGCCTCCAAAAGACAGAAATGGGAAAGGAAGAGGTCCCAGGGCAACTTTAATCTCATCTGGAAGAGATATAATTGTCTGTGCTACAAGACTCTGCGGTTGCAGACCTGGAATTATGCCTGCACGGAAAGGAGTGTTGGAAGATCTGACACCACCCCCTCGAAGCAGTATTGTGAGTATATATCATCAAAGCGTTTTTATCTCATTGACGACCCGATAGAAAGGAGTTGGCTAAAGGTGTCTACAGTTCGGCCCGAGTCTCACTGGATCTCCTAAAGGGCTCTAGGAGGACAGAGAGGAAATATTCGTGAAGAAGGATGATCTCACCCCAACATCAAAAGATAGTCGCGATGCTCTTCATGACCCTCTCAAGAAGCCAGACAGCCAACATCCAAGTACACTATCCACCAAGAATGAAGATGTCCATGATACGAAACAGATAAATTCGCCTCTACCTTCACGAGCAGCTTGATCTCCCGTAAGTATCCCCCATCCCTCTTCGCAACAAGTTGGAGCCAATCTTAACTTCCGTCAGGGAACATTCCCATCGTGCTATCGATCCCCTAGAAATCGAGGAACACCCCGTAACCAATCTCTCTGACTCTCTCTATATTCAGGTTGGGACATGAACTCCTCGCTGTAGAAAGGTGGATCTACTCCTTGCATTTGGATATCACTGCCTGACTGTTTAGTTGATCTCAGGAATGCAATAGCGCAACAGCACAGCAGTAGAAGACGAAAATCGTCAAAATTGATCGATGGATGAGAATAAGCCCACTGCCCTCAGTTAAAGCAAGCTGATCCAATGGAAGCTTTCTAGCAGCAAAGTCCGATGTGGGATCAATGAGCAGACGCAGAGTCCTCATGATGTGGACACCGAGAATGACTACGCCCAGTATGTAGAAGAGGCCTCAAAGTCCGGGGACGACTAACAGGGATTCAAGTGCCGTATGTTAAGAAAAGTAAATGAGGTTCCGGAATCTGAGAGGTAGATGAGAGAGTACGAAGGGGGAAAAGTGAAGAACCCCTAGATTAGACAAGTGGACTTCACCGATCCCCTTATCACTACTATTTTGAATTATCTAACCACAGTCCAGACGTGTATTTGTCCATAATTCGCAGGATATCTCTACTATTGCTAATGCCGTCTATGAGAGCGTCTCTTGGTGCTCGTCAAGCCTCTGATACGTGTAGAATCGCAACCCCAGATGAGAGAAGTTGATGACGGGTCTCCTCCAGCAAACCCTTTTGCTAGTGAAGCGAAAGGGCATATCTCCAAGGCTAGTTGACTAGACCTTGCCTATTCCCTGAAGATACAGGATACATTGGTCATCTTGTATGTATTTAAACTGAAGCCGTGTGACCAGCGGGCTCGAGAGACATGGTATCAAGCCCCGTGCCAGAAGTTGAATCCATTGAGAACCCGTGACTTGGGAGAAACGTCATTTCCTTGCACAACCCCGTGGTCGTCAGTTTCATTGCACGTCCCTATTCTTTAGACACACACACACACACACACACACACACACTCACACACGCTGTACCTCATGATTGAAGTCGGAAATTATATATACTAATAGAAGCATGCTTGCAAGCTAGTTCGCAACCTCGGAAGCGGAAACAGTTCCGAAGAATCCTCAACCGCGAAGAAAAAAAATGAAGGATCAGATCCCTCCGGGTTGCTCAGGATATAGATTCCCGCTCTTCCGGTTGCCTTTCAATTCCACTCCCCAGGAAGCGCCCTGTCAATTGTAGTAGAACCGGTGATGCCGTCACTCCTCTGTATATTTTAACCCCCCAATGTCTCCCGTATATGCCCGCCAAGTCTTCGCCGCTGAATATCTCCTTCAATCTACCACAACAGTCTCCTGGCGTCTCTCTAGTGGTTTCTGCAGCTTGCCCTTGCGCCTAGGGCACTGGCCGCTACGACTCCTCGGTCGCCAGGTTGACTGACGCGTATGGGTTGTTGACTCTCCTCAACGATCGCCGTTCCGGACAAGCCACAGCATCTTCAGCTGGCCGTGTGGCCGCTTTTCTTTTCGTTCCCTGCTTGACAGGGGCGCTGGGAGTTGCCTGCGACGCGGAGGACACCCCGCTCTAGGAGGATCCCCCAAGCTTGCTGCACTCGTTGCAAAGCCACTTGGCTCGGGTAACTGGTGTAATGGCGGTACTTCGGATACAACCAGCGTGATAGAGTCGGTTTGAGCAGGCCTGCCAACATTAGTCAATACAGAGAGTTTTTATACCAGATGCGCGTCCCAACATTACATACCTTGTTGGAGCAGATTAGTAGACTAGGCCCGAGGACCGGGAGCTGACACACGGTGCACCCGTTCGGTGTCCGCATGATTTGCGAAGCCCGGGGTGATTGCTTCGTCGAAGCCCCATCAGGTTGGCTCCCGTCCTTACCGCTGGCCTGCTGCTCGCTCCTCGACTTTAGCTCAGCCCTCGCCTTGTCGAGCAACTCCACCGCATTGTCCATCATCGTGCCATCCAGGACATCTCGTGCGATCAGTGCACTTGTGTGCTTGCCAAACTGTATCGTTCGATCTTGAGACTCTACTAGCCATAAGGCGTGTTCCTCGACAAACTTCAGCCAGGCGCGAGGGAAGAATGCCCTGGAGGTCACATTTTGCTTCAAGATGAAGGGATCCCATTTTCTGATGTATTCCTTCTCCTCGGGGTCTACATCCGTAAACTCTGCCATGCTCTCTCGATGCTTCTGGATCAGCCAAGCTTCATCTATAGCAGGCTTTGGCACTTCTTGGCCTGGCACAAGGCGGGCCTTGCTGACCGGGTCGAAGAGCGGCTGTCGGGTTTCGGGAATGGTGATTTTTCTCTTCTTTGTCGGCACGTGTACCGGCTCCGTCGGCTGCACACTCGTGGAGGCAGACTTTTCAAACAGTTGCCTCGCCGCGGCTGGTTTGGAGATGGGGGATCGATTAGGCTCATCATTATTGTCTGGACCAGTTCGGGAAGAAACCCATGAATGATCACCCGAAACAAATGTTTCCAAATGGAATGGCTTTACGGGCTTTCCCAGCTGGTATGTTCGTGTTGGTGTTGACATGGGCTCGTGGCGACGCGAGACTCGGAATTGGGGCCCTTGACTCGTCATTTCGAGCACGTACTCATTGTTAGAGTGATTGGTTTGCAGATGTAGCTGCAGAAGGGGCATTGAATCGTGGCATGCGCCGCAGGCGATGCAGCGGAAGCAATCCAAACACAATGGTTGATCGATCGGTAAGTAGTAGGTGACGCGACCTTCGGAGGGCGTCGCATGCGGCGCCTTCACCCGTCGCTTTCTTTCTTTCCCTTGCGCCTGGTCGCTCAGGACCTTGAGGTTGTAAACCTTGTTCTTTTCGCGCACTCTCAGGGCGCGGCTAGGGGTCTGATCGCCGTCGAGTTCATCATCGGGGTCGTTCAACGAGTCATCGTGAGCGTGTCCATTAACTCCATTCGTTCCGTTATGCGCGTCAACCCCATTCACGCCGTTGATCCCATTGGTCTCGCTCACGCCGTTCACACCATTTATATCGTGAGTGCCGTTGACACCATTTGCCGCATCATCACGAATGGGTTTCAGGCGCTTCGCGTAGTACTCGGCCTCAGGGTCCGCGGCCGTGATACAGGGCTTGGAGCGAAAGCCCGTCGTCCACTTCAGATCCACGTCCATGACATAGTCAGTCCGGCGTGAGGGCCCTTGCAAGTTATAGCCCGTTGACAGACAGAGCGGGTTTCTGTTCCGGCCAGAGACACCTTCAAACTCGGCGGACATGACCCAGGAGCGTTTTGGGAGGCCCTGGAGAGGTCCGCGGTCGTCTGCTGGAAGGCCAAAGTCGTGAGACTCAAGTGGTGGCCAGGGACCTTCGTTAGCGGTTTCCAGTTCGACGACCAGCTTGTATGCCTGAGACAAGTCATGAGTGGCGTCGTCAGGCCTGTTGATGAGAATGCTCTCCTCAGGAACGAAGAAAGGACGGGGCAAGTCAATGCGGGCGACGCGGTGAGGGCCGACAGGGTTTTTGTACGAAGTGATGTCGCAAACCTTAGCCTGGCAATGCAGAACACGCGGGGAGGCGCTGCTCACGTCGAAAATTGTGATGCGGCAACTGCCTTTGGTGGTAAGGATATCGCGGGGCACAACGTTAATTTGGGTTGAGCGAACTTTCTTGGAATCCTTGTGGAAGAGCTTGAGGACCTCGATGCGCAAAATCGGGCGCTTCTCCGGGGACACGGGGGAGGGGATGAGGTGATCAAGGTCAAAAGAGTCGGGAGATGACACGCGACGACGTTTCTGAGGAGGCGTGTCCTCGTCGTCACCGGGGAAAGCCACATGGTGCTTCGGGGTAGAGAGATTTACGCCCATGTTCTGCAAGGCGTTGACTCCGCTGAGCCAATTCTGGTGAAGAAAAGGGGCCGTACGCTGGCTGCGCCTTTTCAGGTTCATGGCGGAGGGAGGGTGATCATGGGAAGCAGTCGAGAGAGGAATGATGAGATGAGCGGGCACTGTGTCGGGGGGGCCTGTGCTGGCGTTGTTGCTGTTTCCCTTTTGTTTTCGGGGCCTTGATTGCTCCTGCATGTGTTGATTATGTTGCGATGGCGGTGATAGCAAATGAGGCTCTTAGAGGCGGATCAAGTCGGCTCTCATTGTTGTCGGCTGTTGCTTGTTGTCGTCATGCAAGCCGGGTGAGATGCGTGGCTGAGCTTGTTGAAAATGAAAACGGGAGGTGGAAGAAAAAGAATGCGAGAAGAAAAGAAGGTCGAAAGAAGGAGGAGGAACAAAAAGGCGCGAGAAGAGAGAAAAAAAAAAGGGCAACCTGGAAGGGGAAGAAGGAAGTGATAAGCCGCCCGAAATGAGCGCCAAACAATAATGGCGACAATAGGGCCAAGTAAGGGTATTGACAAGAATAAATTGCGCCTATTGTTGTGAGCGTGGTCGTCGTGGTCCCGGATTGTGGATGTAAATAATAAGGAGGAGGAGAGAGAATGACAAGGCCGGTCGCGTGTGAAGACGACTCACTCACTTGGCTCTTGTCTGTTTCTCTCAGCGCCGCTGCCACTGCCGCCACCAGAAGGACGGCCCCGAGTCACTGGCGAAGGTCTCCCAGACGCGCTTCTGTGTCCTTCTCCGCACACGGCAGCGATGTCAGTACCTCTCGCGAGGACGAGATAATGGGAGAGGGAGAATGAAGGCCTCCGGAGGCGTCATGTAAGTCCAAGTTTGGTGCTTCTGGCTGCGAAACGCGGCAAAACTTAAGACGCGTGCCCAGCGCCAGGTGAAGCGGACAGGGAGATTCTATCGAGGGTTCCCAATGGGGACTAGCGCGTGGACCACATATCCTGGAAGCCGTGGAGCAGGAACCATTCACGCTCTTGCAATCGGCATGCCACTTTCCCTGTTGCAGCACAAACCCACAGCATCCACTCATTCTCTGGCGAATGGGAGGCAGACCCACAAAGGAAAAAGCCGGCGACGTATCTTTTTCATGCAACTTATCGAGGTACAGGCTCCTTCTACAGGAATCCATGCACTTATCGCTGCTTATCGCTGCTTGTGCTCATGATGGCTCTTCATCATGGATTCTTGTCGCTGGCCCTTGGAGCCCAGCCAGAGGCTTCAGGGGTCTACTAACAATGAACATTGTTTCCCAACACTTCCATAACATCCCCATGTTTCCATGCACAAGAAATCTAAAATTCAAAATTTCGGTGGCAAAGCCGCAGCCTTATCCTCCGGGGTTGCATACTGCTCATTTTCGCTTTAATAAGCAGCCCACATGTGATTGGCTGATTACGACGAGCCCCTCCAATCATTGCCGTCCTACGGAGTACTTCGTATGAATTATGGAACCTTCTCCAAGAAACACAACGCTTGATTGTTGATTGTTCTCACCCGCTTTCCATGAACATGTTACTCAGACAAAATGTAGTTGACGAACCTGATGCAGCTTTTTCTGTATGCTTACACCCATATTTCCATGTGGGCTACGTACACTCCCTTTTGGAATTATTTTTAAGAACGTTTCTTCTTGCATCGGCTCTTCTCTCCGTGTGTGTGTCACTTCCTCATGGCACTTGCTCCCAACACACGCGGGGGGGCCAGGCATCATTGGCCCCTTTTCCCTCATTCCGACACTGAACAAAGGCAAATCAAGTAGGGCGAGACGAGTTGACTTCCAAGCTTCCGGGGCGATCCTATTGGTGTTTTCTGGAAATCTTTTTAATTGAACCTATTTACCTCCTTCTGCTAAATCAGGCGCCCCAACTCCCATTGTGCATTTGATCGGCTCCACATCCGCATCATCAATAACCTCCTCATGGTACCAAGTCAATCATCAGGCAATGCTGGCAAGCCTGGTTAGCACCTAACAATATATCTATCCATCGACAACTAGCTAGTGACGTTATATTGAGGCCATCATTGAACTTGAATACGAACGAAGAGGCGATGGTTCAAGGTCCTCCTTCACATCCACCGCTCTCTTTGCTCCTTTCACTCCATGGGCTGCCAAGGGGGGGACGAGATCATGGGGATGATAATGAAGAAGAATTAGGCGCTCTAGTTTTCAGATTCCCGCAGTTTGTTTCATTTCGGAGCGATGATATGTTCAAGCATACAATCCGCTTCCGATCATACTGGAAAACGTCCCAGATGTCCCGCATGAGCATGATCAGGGTTCCTGTCCAAAGGGGACACCGCGATGCACCATTCCATGCTCTCACGCAAGAGAATATAACTCACCCAGACAATGAGGGAAAATAGGACACAGGTATACGTAAAATCTCATCAGATTGACTACTTACCGTTTGCCTTGATAGGTCGTCCTCTGGTCAAGGGCCGTCAGTCAACCAAACCCCAGTTCGCTTTACTCCTTCCGTTCGAATGTTACCCGAAGACGGCACAAAGGGAGACTATGAGCGCAATGCTTCCCTTTTAGCCAAGAAATATTCATGAGTATTACATAGCATCGGTGGGCCGATGCCCTGTTGATGTAGGGCTAGAACATCAGCCCGTTGCGCTGACGGCATTGGTCATTCTCGGCGACTCGATGGCACAGGCTAGATTGCCATCCTACCAAGAGCTAAACAGACTACATGACGGGTTGCCCCAAACTATGCGTGGATTTAAGCTCCAGTCATGCTGATTCACATTTCATAGATTCGTCCAGTGCGAGACGTTGTCCAAAGCAAGTCACACCTCAGATGACCTCACGTTTCCCTTGAACTACCTGGGTATGCCCTGGTACGACGGGTTTGGGCTCAAAATACAGAAACTCACACCCCCTAGAGAGTAAAACATAGATTAAAATAACAGATATACCCCAGGGAAAGCCAATGATCGCCGCCGGTCCCCAACTTTGAAGTGTTGAGTGTATCTAATGCTAGCTTGATCGCCTCCATGTTGCACACATCAACCAAACCTCTGGTATGATGGGACTGAACTATCGCAAGGCTGGATTTGAGACGAAACGAGATGATATTTACTAGTTCTCGTTTTTTTCTTCAAGTCCAGAGTGGCCTTCCCCCAAACCGACATGGCGCCCGGCTCAGCTGACCCATCTGTGAGCCTACTTGACGTTGCTGACATGGACGTGACAGCGCCGATCAACTTTTCAGACACACAACGAAACGGCCTGGTTCCGACATCCGTCCATCGCCCAGTATTAATTATTCTGGGCCAATCGCCGGCGAAACTTTCCTTCAAACCAAGAGGTCCGTCTAATCACTTTATTCACTTATTTCCAGCCTCCTCGCCAATGCTCTGAATCATCATATCCAGACACCGAGAAGCGCTCTTTTCAAGGTCCTGCCTAACCCCAAATCCCGATGTGCCCTGGTCCGTAACCATTCCAACGTGAAGAACCCTGAAACTCTTCCATCATTGCATTAGTCTTCGCTACTCGTGGGAGTGTATCGTAGTTGCGAAGGCGTAACCTCGAGACTTGTGGTGGCTGTGCCGTTTTCATTCTCTCAGCGCCATGTCTCGAAACAAGGGGAACCGAGGGCTTGAGCACCTTTCGAATCACGAACTAGACTCGAACCAACTACCTAGAATGAGTCTTGGAAAGTTTGTCGGAGTGTTCTCCCAAGGCAAATACGGACTAATGAAAATCAACTTCCTCAAATGCATGCTGGGGTCATCTTTCTCCAATGTCGGGTTCTGATGATGACACACCACACCGCAAACCACGTCTCACAAACAAACATATATATCTATCCCGTATATCCGGAGACAGATAATTTATTACGTCTTATCTGCGGCTTAGATCTATGCCGTCGATTCGGAGCCATCACGCGAAGTGTGGAAACGACATTGGCAGGACAGTCACCGGAAAGTCACCGGATAGTCACCGGACAAGTCCATCTGAAGATGGACAACGTTCAATAGTCAAGCCGCAAAAACAAACCTCACAACCTCAAAAATTTCGCAGTTATTCAGAACAGAAGTGCAGGAATGGGCACATTTCTCACCTCGTCCCTTATACTGGCCTTGTGTTTATTGGGCTTGCGGGCTCAGCAGACTTAGCAGGACTGAATCTAAGTGCCATGACACCCAACGACTTCGCCTTGCTGACGATCGCATCACCCGACTACAAGCGGGCAAATTTGCATCAAATGGGGGTGGACTGACCTATCTAACAAGGCCACGAAACTAAAGATGCGAATCCAGCAGCGGGTCGAAGACAATGTGAGTGCATTCAAGTCAAGCACCACCAGTATGTGTAGTAATCTAGCACTGTGTGGGCATACCTTGTGTCATCTAGTTTCAGTTTCAAGGCCAGAAACCATAGCGACCGACACATGGAGCTAATGAATCCAGGAGATAGGGAAAATAACTTGTGGTCAAGTTTCGTCTACACGAAACCCGGCAGCAAGACCGACTTGACCTCTACGTAAGATAGACCACAGCTAGCCGCCTACAGTCAAGGTTGATGCTACAACCACCGCTGTCCTTCAGCCAGGTTTTGCGCAATCGCCAGGAATAACCATCATAACCAGCTGATCCAGCAGTACTACCTAACCTTGATGCAAGGCACAAGTGAAGTGAGTGGTGGGATCCCAAAGGGAGTCGATGTTATTCCCTATGACGTGGCATCTGTTCCATCATACCTGCGGCGTAGATCTGTTGTTGGATCGAGCGGTCGCAGGGGGGTTTTGAGCGACAATAGTGTCTGTGTTGGATGTGACCACCACAGCAGAGTATGGCCCGAGATCATGACAGAAAACGGACGGTTAGAGGTGGGAGAAACGAGAAACAGGTAGGCTGTCGGGGAGAGTCATTTCTGCGGAGTTGCTGTTGTCCCTCTTCAATGCTGGGTATACGAAGTAATAAGAGCTACCTTACCTGACTTCTGGTGGTGCGGGGGGATTAATTTACAAGGCCCGGCAGTGGTCAACAGTGAGAGCTGCTGTCAGGACCGAATCAACCAGTCCAGCATCGATTCATCGGGAAAGTACGGACTTCGGGCAGGCTTTTTTGTGCTAGGCCGCTGACCCTCTCAATCCAAGTATTCCATGATCTGAGTTATCGCACAACTTTCGCCTAACCTAAACCTCACATAGGTACCCAGGCCACCACCATGAGTCTGAGGTCTTATAGTGAAATCGCCCAATTCCCTCGCTTCCACAATCAATTTCAGATGATGTCTTTTCAGGGCCCTCTGCTACTCTAAGTTTTCGACGTCCCAAACCCATCCTCTTCCTTTCCTAGCTCGTAAATCTCGAATCGCCGCTCAAACATCGTCGACCCCAATCGCATCATAGATAAAATGATGAACCAGGAGAAAGGGTTTTTTTCCTTTGCTTATGGAGCTTCTCTGATGCAGCATGCGAGTTCATTCTATTTCCCTCTCCAAGTAAGCAATCACCGTCAAAGCCGAACGACTGATGTCAACCCAATTTTATTCATGCTGTTCGGAGGGCTTCGCCACTGACCGAGACCTTTTACGAGAGCCACTTGCCGCCTTCACGTCAACTATGACCCTTTATTGAGTTCGGTATGGCACTTCAGAAGGCGCATTGGAGATGGCAAATGTTGTGCAGTTTCTGCTTCGCAGAGGGGCGGATACCAAGTCCGAGACCCAGATGTTCATTGTTCGTTTGAACACAACCCTCGAGAACCGATGTGTCCTGGTCGGCCCACGGCTCAGCCCCATGAACATATGCTGGCAGCGAGGCTTGAGCCATCAAGAATTATTTCATCGGATAGAGTGCTTCTGGGGTCGTTTCGTGATTTGTATGCATACTTATGCTGCGCGAGAAGAGACATACCTAGTTTCGCTCCATGCGCCAGACATCTCTGGAGAGGTTCTGATATTTAATTCTTGCAGGATATTTCCCCCCCCCTTATCTATCTCAGCCTCCTCAGCTGAATGAATTTGGACGATCTTGTTGGCCTATGGATTTCAAGTAGCCACATCAACTGCCCCAGGCCATTGCCGATAGGATGGGCAGGCCACAGGCATACACTGATCTCACTGTGCCAGGTTTTGATTGGGAAAGCAATTTATCATGAACGAAATATTTAAATATGACGGTTAACCACCTAATGTGTAAGGAAATACATGGCGGGATCGTGGTGATGTGACGTTGGGATCCAATCGTCGTCTCACATCTATGTGATTGGAAATATTGGTAGAAGAAGCGCCAGAATGATTGCCCTTCCCAGTCACGCTGATCGATATTGAACCAGGATATACATAACTTAACGCAGCTCCAGACTCATCCCAGAAGACTACCTAAGAATATTTCTCTACCTTTTCCTCTAGAGCTACTACAGAGTTATTCTGATATGAATGCCAGCCTTCAATGAATCCCTCAACGGCGCATTGAAGAACCAAGAAACAAGAAGCTTTGGGGGGAGGGGCAGTGGAGTGGAGTTGCTACCACTTGAATATTTTTTCAACACTTAATTCGCGTATGAGCTTGTCTGTATTGGGCATAATCAAATTTGTAATTTGTCAACATTGACTATCCTTAAACCGCTTACAGTGATGTGGGGCGGCTACCCACTTCCTTCTGTCACGCAAGTGGTGGCGGCTTAACTAGACCGCATCCTCCGTCCTTTCCTTATCATATCTCCCCGCCAAGCACCTCGAGCTCATCTCAACAACATCCTCCAACGCCGCCTCAGCGTACACAGAGTCACACAGATTCTTCATGGCTCAGTAACGGGGGATATCTCTCATATATTTTTTCTGCCTGCCACCAGGGGCGTTGCCTGCAGTCCTCGACTGGACTAGGACAACACCCCCTCCTTTCAGCTGAGCGCAAATTGACAGCAAGTCCAACCTTCCCAGGTGCGTGCATGCCACTTTGCGCCGACGACCTTCGCATAGCCCACGAATATCCTCTTGGCTTCTGTTCAAAGAAACCCGAACTATGGAATCATAATGGATTTGCTAAACCTGTTGTCTTTATTAGGCTGGCTGCCAAAATGGTCCGAACGCGAGCGGCACACAGCCAGGCCGAGACTGAACCTGCCACTCGTCGCAACCCCTCTCGATCCTCCCGCGCAAATACCTCAAGAATAACCACCCGTTCAAGTCGGTCGCATCCCCATGCGGAACACGGAGGCGACCCGTCCGGGAATGGAGAGGCCTCGGATTCGTCTCTATCCAGCCTCGGCCCCCCCACGGAAACCGATATAGACAGTGGTCCCGAGTCTAGCAGAGAAGCTGGCTTTGAGCCCTCCACTCGTCGAAACAATCGGCTCCGTTCTAAAACGAACATATATCAGAATTCGGGGGCACGTCGGAGCGCCCGCCAGGCTGCCATTTCCCAGTCCCGGAACAAGAGCGAATTCACAAGTGCACCCTTGACAGTGGAAGAGGGGTCTCGTCGCAAACGAGGAGTCAAACGACAGCGGTCCCCCCAGAAGAAACGGCACTCTCCCAAGAAGCGCCGCATTTCACCGGAGCCAGAGAACTCACTGAAAACACCACCAGGCGTCGTTCCGAACTGGGGAGATCCCCAGATCCCCTATGCCGCCTGGATAGACATCTTCTACTACGCGGCGGTCGCTGGCGGTCACGATAACCTCGATGTCAACTGGCTAATAGGTGCCGCCACTACCTGCAAGCATTTCTCTGAGCCTGCTCTAACAGCAATCTACCGCTGCCCGCCTATCCTCAGCTCCGGTAAGGCACGACGGTTGGCCGCCCTCCTGGAACGTGCACCCTCGGACACTCTGTTCAACTATCGCGCAAAGATTGAGTCACTCTACATAGATATTCAGGTCGTGCCCCAGGCCTTGTTGCACAAGATTGTCTATCCACTGCCTCGCCTGCAGGAGCTCATCTTCTTCACGCAGCACGACCAGCCTCCATACAGAGAACTCGATCGCACCGTGAGATGGCATTACTCCGAGGACATCTTTAGCGCCCTCAGGCCAGCTTCGGCACAAGATGAGCCAGCCGGGGACAAACCATTTCACACTCGTCTGAAGAGCTGGGAATGGAGTGGGAGACTTCTAGGTGGCGCTGTGGCTACCATCAAAGATATCTCGAGCGTACACCTAGAGTCTTCGTTTTCCCATCTCACCAATCTAAGCTTCACCAACTTTCAAGTCCCGTCGTTGCACAAGCCACGACCTAAGCCTGGCGATGAGGAGCGAGAGCTGCAGCTGTACAACGAGGACGGCGCGGTTATCAACTCCATCGCAAAGGCCATCTCGCAATTGAAATCCCTCAGGCACCTCGTGTTTGAATCGTCGACCGTAATGAATGATCGATTACTGCCTCTCTTACCAAAGGATTTGGTTCACCTGGGACTAATCAACTGCTGGGAGATCAAGTCCGACGACTTTGCGCCGTTTCTACACTCTCACGGTCACCACCTCCGCAGTCTGAGCTTGTCTCACAACCAGTCCTTGGACCTGGTATTTTTAACCACGCTAGCTGACGCGTGCCCCAAGCTCGAAGAGCTCTACATGAACCTGTCATACTTCCGCCATCATGATTCCCTGTCCTTGGTCAACAACGACGCCGACCCTCTTTATGACCAGGCCCTGCTTCCCCACCAGGTGCCGAAATGGCCGTCCAGCATCCGTGTGATTGACCTCGAGCACGTGAGACACTGGAGCGTGGAAACGGCCGAGATGTTCCTCCAGTCTCTCATCGATAGCGCCGGCTCGTTGCCGAATCTGAGGCATCTCGCCCTCAAGACAATGGTCAACATTCCCTGGAAGGCCCGTGCAAACATGCGCCACGAGTGGCGGACGAAACTGGACAGGGTCTTCCTCCGCCCTTCTGAGCCGCCAGTGAAGCACGCCTCGCCGCATCAGCCACACCCAGTGGAAGGCGAGAATAACGAGGACGAATTAGTCGAGAGGAGGAAGAGGACCAAGCGTCATTCTGACGGTCCGTCGAGGCGTAGTAGCCGACTAGCTACTACCCAAGCGTCAGATTCCGACTCCAAGCATAGCAACAATTCCAAGGGCCTGAGGAACCGCCAGAGCCGTCCCAAGTATGCGGAACCAGAAACCGACGAGGACGAGTTCGACATTGACTCGGAAGAGGAAGACGAGGAGCAGTACCATGACGACGACGGCACTAACCCTAACGAGCAAGACCGAGGACCAGAGGCGCATGCCAAGACGCCAGTCATTCAAGGGCGCTGCACCACCGTGTCTATTGTCTTTGACAACCAGAAGCCAACGGAAATGCAGTATGGGATGGAGGACTTTATGGATGAGGACCGCGCCGAGTCAGACGATGAGTGGGATGAGGATCATGAGGATGAGGACGATCCCGTCTTTGTTTGGCGTTGATGAGACTTGTCTCTGATTCTGCTGCAAACTACTCAACCACGACGACTCTCTCACCACCTTATGCAACTATGATTTCTCCCCTCAGCTCATGACGCTTCACGAAACCACGACTTCAAGACCATCTACGATCCTCTCCCACAATCACGAAGGGAAGAAGAAAGGATACATAACCACCCTGTACAACCATAGGGTAGCAATCCTCTCTCCCCAACCAACACCTCCAACATCCCTCGCTGAAACCTTGACTCCATCTCCCCCTCTCGTCCGCTCAGAGTTCCGAATCTCATCTCAATCCGCGGATGTCGTATCTAGCGTGGAGGGCGGGGGAAATTCAAATATTGCACTGTTTTGTTTGTGGTGATTTTTCAAATAGGCGTTCTGCAGGATGTGGTCTGGTAATGCTGCTGGTTTTTGGAGAGGGGGAATCGGCGTTTGAAGGGGGGGGGAATTTGGGAATGACATCAGAACCTCTTACGTCGGGACGCCTCGAATGAACACACCCAGCGGAATGAATCACTGCTGGTGATGCGGCGCATGGAGTGATGAATGAAAAGTTCCGTCCAGCTAGCCCCAAAAAGGGCTCAATATTAGATAGGTATGGAGTAGCAATACTCACGCGAATTCTGAATCCATCATGCTGTCGGTGTGAGAAGATGATGTGATCATCCTCGCCATCTTGACTGACTGAACCGCACATCACTACGACAAGGCTCGGTATCGGTAAAACGTGGTTGCTCACGACTCTATTAAACGCCCAGCAAGACGCCGGGAACTACCCTCGACTCTCGTCTCTCGCATATTACCTCCTCATCAAGCAAAGTAACTCTACAGCTGAACGAGAACCCCTTTCCGCCCTACGCCGTACTTGATGATGCAGCACAAACCCAACACACCCACCCATAAGCCATGGTTAGAAAGACGCACCACCCATACCCTCGCCCGCCATGTTGGTCATACTTTTCTCGCTCAAGTCACTCCGCAGCTCCCAAGCTCTCGAGTCCCGCTCGAGCTTATTCCAAGTATACAAGCTCTTGCGCAGACGCTCCTGTTTGGCCTGGATCTCGTCGCGGAGTTTCTCCTCCTCGTCTCGTAGTTTGCGATAATGGGGCTCGAGTTCGCGGGTGACGCCTAGGACCATGGGTGTCATGGAGGGATCCAGTCTTCCCCCGGGGATAAGGGGAGGGAGCGTTGCGAGCATAGTTTGGGCTATCGTTGGCCGTGCGCCGCTGGCATGTTGGGCCGACGGCCCGGTCGGCGGATTGAATGGCCGAGATTGCGCGGGCGTTGAACTCGTGGGAACATTAGAAGGTGTTGCTCTTGGGCCAGTTGGGATGGCTGATGGCCCGTTGGGGGTTGAAGGCGTGGGAGAGAGCCCCGACAAGTGTCTAGAGGGCGTTGAATTCCACGGCCCACCACGTCCACCGCGAGGAGGGTAGCCGCCTCTGGCCGGGGGAACATAACCCCGAGGGCCTGCCGGAGGGTTATTGCTGTTTGTCGGGCTCGTGGTCCCGGATCGAGGAGGAGGGGCAGTGGGTGTCTGATTTCGGACTGCGGGAGGTGTAGAGGATGATGTTACTGGTGCTGTAAAGTTTCTGTTTGCCGCTGGTCCGGTAGGAGGAGCTCTGAGAGCAGCTGGGCCCCGTGGCGGGGATCTAGAGGGAGGCATCGTAGAGGTTGAGTCGAGAGCGACAGCTCGAGGAGGGTCCCTAGATGGCAAAGACGAGGCAACGTGATGGGGAGAATCCTCTCGGGACTGCAGAGGTGAGCGCGCTCTTGTGGGTGGGCTTGGACGCGGAGAAGATCTCCCAGATGCGGACTGAGAGGTGATGACGGAGGAAATGCCTGACTCCCGGGGTGGACTTGCCCGTCTGTAGGATTGGTATCTGTCACCTCCCCTCCTGCTCAAAGATCGAGATCGTGGTCTATACGATCCGCCGCTTCCGCCACGAAACGCTGGGGGATGAGGATGTAGAGGTGACCTTGCTGGGGGAGTTCTGTCTCGACGGAATTCCTTCATAAACGGCGAACGCGACCTGCGTCTATGAAAAGATTAGCCATGTCGATGTGCAGGAGGACCGTCCGTTTGACTCTCACCGTTCGCGGATCCGATCACGGTCCCAGTCTCTTTCGCGAGGACGGCCATCGTCATCCCGAGGTCGATCCTGGACCCGGTCGCGATCCCTATCATGCTCTCGATCCCGGTCCCATTCCCGATCTCGGCGACCACCATCCTGATCCCGCACCCTGTCCTGGACGCGAGGCCGGTCGCGGTCCCTGTCGCGGTCCCGATCACGTTCCTGATCTCGGTCGCGATCATGGTCCCGATCTCGCTCCCAGTCTCGAGCGGGAGAACGAGGTCGCTCATATCTGTCTGCTCGCAAGGGGGATCCTCTTCGCGACAAACTACGCCTAGGAGATGGACGCCTCATTGGAGATCTGCTGCGCTCCCGCCGTCGTGGGCTGTCACGCTGTCTTGATCGCTCACGCCGGTATCGATCACCTCCACTCCTCGACCTACGGCGTGGCGGGTTATATCTTCCGGGTACATAGCTGTCGGATCCAGAGGGTATTGGACTTCGGGGACGTGGACTTCGTGGCCTTGGGCTTCTTGCCCTTTCCCGAATGGGACTGCGAGCCCGACGAGGGGATCGATCCCGGGGAGTAGGCCTCCACGACTCTCCAGCACCATACCTCACGACTTCCCCGTCGTCATACCTTTTTTTAAAGAGAGTTAGCACCTGCGCATCAAGATCTGGTTATGATGAGTTATAAGTCGAGAAAGCAAATAGAATTAGAAACAGGGAATAAGCAAAATGCGCTGAAAGGGGGAAAAGGGGGCTCGCTGTCGTATCATTGAAATCCAGTCGCTTTTCCATGGATTGATAGATGAGAAAGGCCATTAGCAAGGCCCGCCTTCGTAACCCTCGCCATCAAGCTCAACTTCCTCCCAGGAGAGCGATTGCCGTAGCGGGCTTCGGGCATGCGGCATTGACGATCGCCGCTCGAGTTGATCCTCCGAGAACAACCTCGCTTTCAGATGTTTTCGAAGGAGTTCGCCCGGATTCTTGCTCAGACACGCACATTGTGGTTTAAGGAGGTTGCTCAGCGGCAAATGACGGATTCGGACCCCAACTCGGAAACAAAAAAGGTCCTGTAAGCCTAGTTGCTTGTTGCGCCATATGTGGAAGACTCGTACGCCCAAGTGGAAGTACTAGCTGTGCTCTGAGACGAAATATATCAACAGACAGGCTTTCAAGCCCCGGCAATTGATAGGGGTACTGTGTAACACCAACGAAGTGGATGTTTTTCGCGCCAGGGAGGATGATTTGCGAGGTCTCGTGTAGGGTTGGTATGTCGATGTCGTTGCCCGGATTCGTGTCGGCGTCCACGGCATCCATGGCTTCGGAAGATCCAGCCGAGCTCTCACTCCATGTTGCTGGACTTCGAACCATCGCTCCCAGCCTAAGCCGACTCTGTATTTCACTGCCTGCGTATCGCGCCTGACCCTTTTACCGATCGGAATATCCGCAATATCTTTGCCTCGCAAGGTGGCCCTTTGTCATAGAGGGGGAGTCGCATGCCTTCTGGTGGTTGGTTTAGAATCGCAACAGGAGACCTTCGATCGGCAGTATCGAGTTCGGCGGGATTTTGAAGTTTCGAGGTCGTCCATAACGAGCGCGCGTGGTCCAAAGGTCGATAAAAGCTGATGTCGATCCAGGACACGACCGGACAAGGATATAATGATGCTTCGACAGGTTCGATGGGAAGGTGATGCGATGCGAGGAGCAAGAGGGCAAGGGGGGAAAAGGAAGAAGATAAAACGCTAGTTGTACTCACCTCCGACCTCTATCTCGATCCATGAATGCTGTTGCCGTCCCAATAGAATGCGCCGTAAGTCCTTCTTGAAATGATGTTCTGGTCTGCTGTGTGAAAGGCGATCGCAAGGCACGCGTCAGGAGCAACTCGGACTTGTCTTCGAGTCGGAGATTTTGCGCCCAAAACGGGACAAGCCGGATAAGATAAGAAGACAGTGTGGAGTGTGAATAAGTCACTATAAGCACTGTACTTGGGCCAAGTCACATCATGAACAACCTCCTCAGACAGCGACAAGCACAGGTACTATGGTAGATATCGAAAATCTACTTGAAAACTCTCTAATTCCCACTACCATTAGTTGAAAGAAGACACTGTGATCTACCTGCCTTGTACCAATTGCGCAATGAGAAACGTATCAGCAAATATCTACCCCCCCTTAGAAAAGCTATGCCTTCATATCTCCTTCTCGTCTTCTTCCTCCCATCTCACTTGCAAAAGCAACAAGTTCCATTGTCGTGCCGCCATCATTCCTTCTCATCAGACATCTCCCCGTCTGAAACCTCCACGACTCTTTCCAAGATCCAAGCCTGTGCCTCATCGGCATGCGCCTGCATCATCTTATTCAGACCGAACATCGGACTGCGCACAACCGTCCCGAACCGTCGCTTATGAACTTTCCTCGTAAGCCCATGGTCGGACCAACAAGCATGGTCGCCTGCGACGTAGACGCGCGAGTTCTCCTTGTACCAGGATGAGAGATCTGTGTCGATGTCTGACTTGACGGGGCGGAGGTTTCCTGTGACGAAGTTGACCACGCCAGATATCCTCGACTTGCAATCTAGGGGACCGTTGAGTTAGCTTGACACTCCCGGACTTGACATTGAGTTGTTTTCTCACCTCGATTGAGCAGCAAAACTTTGACTCCAAGATAGGAATTGCCGACCCCCATGAGGAAGATATTTTCAGCATCATATAACTGAAGATAGTTGTCCCAGAGGTAGCAGACCAGCGTCTGTATCTGTTCCTGCAGTGCCTTTTCCTTAAACCCGGGCACGAAAGCCTCAGAATCCTGTAACAAAGCTTTAGAATAGAGCCCAGATCCTTCGCTGGGACTAGATGTATACCTCTTCGTGTGTGATGTAAGCAGGGACGTTGATGTCCATGACGCCGAATTTCTGGCCAACTGCCCAGTCGATATATTCCGTCACGCCATCAACCTAGAGTATGGGATGAGTCTCAAGGTGCCTGAATAGCAGAATCCGGGCCTGTACTCACAACCCAAGCATTATGTGGCTCAAGAGTGGTGTCAATGACATCCGGCTGAGCAAGGAGCTGTGGACTGAGAGGTGTTAGTAGAAGGTCTGAGCAGCGAGATCCAGGCGTCTTACGGATCGTGAATAATAACCAGGATTTTCCTCGCTTCATGTAGGTCTTGTGTTACTAGTACTTGGTTCTCAAACGACTTGTACAGCTGCTCTCGTTGCACGTAGAGCGGAATCATGCTGTGCTTCGCCTGGAGAACCTGCCGCTGCGCATTTCGGATAACATCATGAAGACGGTAGGCGTTGAGCGATTGGACTTCAGGGACATCCACGATCCCCGGACGCATGCACTCCCAGTAAGGTGCCTGGTGCGCCTGGACCTTAGCTAGGATACGCGCCGCTTCCTTGTTGATCTTTGGAATCTCCATCTGTGGAGGGGGTTCGCCCATGAGCGTGCGAGCAACAGCGACCGCCGAGTTAGAGATGGCCTTGAGGTTGTAGCCACCTTCCAGACAAACCGACACCTTCCCTGCTGCGAGAGACATCAACATGTGTGTCATGTGGGCATAACAGCCCGGCGTCACGAAGCAGCCTCCAAGTTCGTCGCCATCCGCGGCGTCGAAACCCGCAGAAATCACCACCAGGTCGGGATTGAACTCCTTGGCGATGGGCATGACGATCTTCTGAAAGGCTGCCATGTACTCTCCGTCACCCATGCCTTGTTCATGCCATCCAATGTTGATGTTTTTCCCGAGTCCCGGGCCGCTCCCACAGTTCTCGATGCCGCCATCAGGCGTCATGGGATTTGGGGGTTTTCCAGGGTAGAACATGCCGTCTTCGTATACATGAAGAGATATGTAGAGAACATTGGGGTCCTGGTAAAAGATATTCTGAACGCCATTACCGTGATGGACATCCCAGTCCAAGATAAGGACTTTGCGACAGAGATCGGGATAGTCCTGTTGACACACCTTGACCGCAACAGGAACGTTGTTGAAGAAGCAGAAGCCCATGGGCGTATCGAACTCGGCATGATGCCCCGGGGGTCGAATCACAGCAAATGCGTTCTTCACCTGTCCCGTCACAACGTTCTTGCAAGTCTCGATGGCGCCTCCGGCCGAGAGCAGGGCAGCAGGATATGACATGCTGCCCACGTAGAGAGACTCACGCCCCTGATCATAGCGCTTTGTCAGTTCTCGAAGCTCGGCTGTACTTATCTTGTCCAAGTTCTCAACCCAGTTGTAGTGATCGGGGGAGTGTGCGAGACAGATCTCCTGCCGCGTGGCTGGACGGGCCGGTATCCGCCACATGTATCTCGTCGGGCAGTCCCTCATGATTTTGGGGAGTTCTGACTCGGGGCCAGTGTATACGAGACCCATCTTTTTGAAAGCCTTGAAGATCTCGTGAATGCGTCGCGGATCCTCAGGGTGATGCGCGTAGGGACTGAAGTCGGCGTTCATGTGAAGCTTCATGCGGTCATCGTAGCAGCAGCCCGTTGGAAGAAGGCCTCTCCGTCGCATCTGATCGATAGCAAGGTCCTGAGGTTCTGGGTCGTTATCCTGCTCGGAGCCGCCATCCTCTGATGTCGTGTCATCGTCGTCGATGTTGTTGCTGTCATCTTGGTTGAGCCCATTGGGGGCATCGGCATCCTTCATAGGAAGGTCAACGCCATCCATAGTGACATTCGAATCCATTTTCCAGCCAGAATGAAGCTTCTTGATTACGGCTGACTAGCTCTCAAGGGCCTTGACAGAAGCAAAGGTTGCGTGCGGAACGCCGAGTCAAGTCCGTAGTCCAGCCCTTGCCAGTGACAGTAGAGGTGATCTAAGCCATTTTGTTAGCCTGAGAAACGCATAACGTAACTGATTATGAATAAGAATCTTTAAACTAAGCGCATTGAACATACAGGGGAAGGATATCAGAAAAAAACAGTCGGCATGGACTGACAACGGTCCTCTCACTCATTGTAGGATACGAACACCCCATACGACTTCAAACGGGAGAGCCCCATGATCCAGAATCCCTCCCCCCAAAAAATTTCCAAAATTTTTCAAACCCTGAGAAATAACAACAGCGAAAGACGCAACTCACCGAGCTCAAAGCTGACCTGCCTCTAGACGCGGCCGAACCTCGACGAACCGAAGATGGCGCGATCGCAACGTGTCTCGGCAGAACAAAGCGCCCGACCTCTCCCTTGTCGCATGCGGGCTATCAAAGGGCCATGTGCGATCCAGCGCAGATGGCTGCGGGTGAGATCAAGAGCGGTGTTGTGAGATGAGGTAGACGGAGGATGAAGTTGTGGTAGCGTCTCCAGGTCGGACGAGAGATTGGTCTTGGGGGTGGTGGTGGAGGAGGTTCCATGGTTTTGACGCGCTGAGATTAGGCGCTGCGGGCCACTGAACAGGTTCGGGGCAACGCTATGAACACTCCCGTCCATTGCTTCTCCAGAGTACCTAAGGTGACATACCTTCCCCGAGCGCAACACCTCCATCAACATGAATCCATGGAAGGAATTGACCCTTGAGCACTTGGTGGGGGAGGCAATCAAATGAGAATAATTGCTAATAAATCACAGCAAATGGTTCAATGCATATCTATGTAGGTAGGTATCTAGGTTTCAGAGTCGTCGTTGGATGATGATCGGCGATGCCATCCATCATTGATGTCTATAGTACCGACAAGATTGCCTACTCGTCGCCCAAAGTCTACCTACCTAGCTAAACCTCTAACAACCGACATGTCTAACAAAATACAGAGAACAAGGAACAGTCCTCTGTCAAGTCCGACTACTCAAAGCTGAAGGGCAAAACTATAGTCCTCTATCCCACTGACTCCTGTGCCATCAAAGCCCCATTCATCGTCAAGGAATGCATGAAAACTATCCTCGTGAAATGTATAAGAACCGTCCTCAACAAGTGGGTAAAAGGCATCGTCCCCCTCCAATGCAGTCGACGTCGCGTATCTCCCCTCGTGCCGCGCTTGAATCAAGCTTCGCTGAGGGAGCACGTCTTCCAAAAAAGATCCGTCGTCGCCCCTGGGTGAATACCGCGAGAATGAACGCCGCCACGACTGTCCGAACGGAAGTCCGCCTTCTGGGCTGCCATCATTCTCGTAGTTTGCACGCTGGGCCTCGCGGGCATCATCCCAATCGATGATTCCACCCGCCAGGTCCTCCGGCAAAACCACCTTATCGACCAACCCTCGCTCCTCTAAGACGCTTTGGATCGCGACTTGAATGGATTCCTGGTCAAACGTAAGATTTGGCTGGAGGGCCCGCGCTTGAGAGATCAACCGCCTCCGAGGGAGGTTGTAGACATTCTCGAGCAAGTGCATCAGCTCCTCAGGGCCAAGCTTAGCATAGGTCTTGACAATGCGGCCCCATTTGGACTGGTCCCGCCAGCCGGTTGAGAGGGAATGGGGTCGATCAGGGGGCTCAGCACTAATCTCCTGCCTTTTGGTTAGATAGACCTCTCTCTGAAAGATTCATAGTCAGCACTCACTAGCCCCTGTCCGGGGTGAAGCCGCGGGCAGAGATAGTGAAGGACAACATCCTTCATCGTCTCAACCAGATCCATCAGCTCGATGAGCTCGCTTGTCGAATAGCGCCTAAGTTGGCCCGTTCGAATGTCATTCGCGAACGGTTCAGGAAGTCCAACGTTGGGGCGTGGAAAGCCGCCATGGAAGTAAAAGCCATAAAGCCACCACCTGTAGAGGGCTTTGCGGAATCTCTCTGCTTCGTTTAGCCGGAGATAGCGACAAGCCTCTGGATCGTGATACCACCTCATCTGCGGAAATCGTGTCTGCCACCTCTGCACTAGCTGGCAGTGCTTCAGAAGTGGTTTCAAGTCCTTCTCGGTCAAGACTACTGCCTTGACGTTGGTATCAGTGGACGAATTGGGTTTTCCAGCCCTCGCAATTGTGGTGAAGCCGTTGCTCGAGCTGACTTGAGGAACGATCGCATGTTCCACATGTGTAGTGAGGACAATACCAGCGTCTCCCGCATATCGCTTGAAAATGATCTTCCGCGGTAGAATACACGTTCCGGGGGAAGGGTACTCTAGATCTTCAGCTGAGGCAGTGTATACCTGCAACAGCTCGTCGAAGGGGCTGAAGTCCCGTGCAAGAACAGGGAACAGGATAGAGGCCTTGCGCTTGGTAAACAATTCCAGGAAATTCCGACGGGTAGCGCAGAGACTGAAAACTCCAGGTAGGTCGAGCTGCTGAAAGATTTCGTGAAGAATCTCAACGGGGAGCCCTGTCAAACAGGGCTCCTGGGCCTCTTCGGATGCCATGTCGAATGTCCCCGCTATTGGATGCTTTGGACTGAAGAAAATGGTAGGATGGTCGTGAAACAAAATAGCAAGGTTGACTAGACAGTTGATATCTAGGCAGGTGAAGCCTCTTAATGAAAAGGAAGAGGGTAAACGGCTGTATATCAACAGAACGACAGGTCAGGCGTGAGCTGTCGGCAAACGCAATCTCTCTCTCGTTTTGGGCTTAGAGGTGCAGGACAATAGTAACAGAGTCTGGAGATAAGGTCAGGTGATGCAATAGGTGAGACATTAAATCCCGGGGCTTACCGGATAAATCTCTCATGCTTTTGTGTAGTCGATAAACTGAGTAGGTCCGACGTCTCTCAGTGTTGCTCTTAACGCAGTCCTACTCAAGAACACTAGACCTGAGAAAGAGGTTTGATAGACGAAAAGAGCCCCGAGCCACGCGGGATTCTGATGTTGCCAACAGCTTCGGGCTGTCCGCGAAGAATTGGATATAGAAGAGGTCGTGCCGGAGCAATAGGACACTCTGTAATCGCTTCGAGGTGTAGAGTCACCAAGAAGCGTCGAGAGTCGGGGGCTTATTGCTCGGCCACCCCAGCGTTGGGGCTTGAACAAGTGTTAGAGATGCTCTGCGGCATCGATAGAAAAGTCGGGGAAATTTCCATGACTGTGAATGGCATCGTGGCCCTGGCCATGCTCAGAACGAAGCGCAATGGGGTTGGAGAGCTAGGTTTAGAAAGGGGGGATGGCTATAAGTAGGGGCCGAGTTGTGACGTTTCCCGGGTCGCGTCCTGATACCAAATCACCGAACATTTGCCGAAGCGGGTTAAATGATGATGCGCTATCATGGTGCCAGGGCAGGTCCTGAGTGAGGTAGGTAGACAAAATAAGACGTTCAATTTACCAGACGGACAACATCAACAGGTTCTTTTCTGTTCTATGAATGAATTGAAATGCATCAATGCCCCAGAAACTCCTACACCCGGTCCCGGTTTTAGTAACCCAGAAAGTCAGAGAGTAAATCCATAGGCAGCACAAGGTATAAAAAAAAGCCTAGGCGAACAGCATCTTGGTATCCAGCCCATCCTTGACTGGCCGCTGACCACCCTCCGATCGCAATCCAAGGTCTCCCTTCTTGGATAAGCGCTCCACCGCCTGCTCCGCGCGGGCGTTGTGTCGCGACGCCTTGCCCCTCCGGATATCGGCTCGCACCTGGTTAGGCGACACAAATTCCTTGTTCTCGTAGATGATGGGTCCGCCAAAGGATCCTTCCTGGATCACGATAGGCGTCAGGACGAATCGAGGGCCAATCTCGACCAGGTTGATCTCCGTATCCTTGTTTCCCGATCGCGACTTCTTGCCGGAATCCTCTTCGTCCTCTCCGTCTTTTGTCTTAGTGGCCTCGACTTCGTTGATCTGGTAGTTTCGGATCCAGATCTTGCCGTCCACGAAGCTGAATCCCATTACATGATCGATGAAGGGCTTGGATTTTCGGGCACCCTGGGGGACACCGAAGGTGTGGAGGAAGAGCTCCTTGATGACTCGCAAGTAGGGTTGCGTCTCAAATGCGGCATCGAACGATAGGATAGGTCTTGAGCCCTTCAAGCAGTTTCCGGTGAAGTGTAGCTCCTCCATGGTGTGCACTATCTCGGTGTCAGCGATTCGGTGCCATATTGCTGGCTTGGTTCCTTACAGTTCTGGAGGTGGAACTTGATTGTCGGTCCATTAGGGACCTTGCTGAGCCACAGATAGAGATCCTTTCCTTTCCTCGCCTCGAAGAACAGAACATTGTTGCAGTTGTAGAGCTCGGCGAGCTCGTTCAGCTCGTAGAGCTTGGTCTTGGAGTCGAATTTGGCGTCCTTTCGGCTGTGAGGGAGCATCGACGCGATGTCGTTCAGGAGATGACGATGGCTACACAGAAACCGCAATGTTAGAACCATGCGCTCAGAATATTGCTGCGCCATAGAGCCAAAGTCTTACCGGAAGGTGACGCCTCTTGAAGAAAGGATCAAGACTCTCTGCTTGTTCTTCTTGACGCCATTGCTGGGCGCCTCGGCCTTGGAGGAGTTCCCCTTGGAGATGGACTTGTATACGGCCGCCATGGTATGTGAATGCGTGCTGTTCTTCGTATTCACGGCCGATTTCGTTGTTGTCGCAAACCTGCCCAAACAATTTGTTCAAGGCTTTGCGTCGCGGCGGGCAGTTTTCCCAAAAAATTTGGTCGGCGCCGGATTTTCTCCGTCGCGATAAGCTCCCCTGTCCTAGCGTTATCGATACCTAGGCAGTGGGACAAGTGGGGTCGCGACACCGCTCAATGCGACCGAACACATGCCCTTGCCAAGGGCCACTCGACGAAAGGTTCCAGACCTTGGCGAAGAAAACCAGAAACACTGTGCGTGGCAGGATGGCGGTGCAGGGCGATTGAAATAGCGTGAGGCCACAAGAGATTTTCCAGCATTTTTGCGGTCTGCGAACGGGGCTATACGGAGGCGTGATGCCCCGCAAAGCAAAGTGCGTGCTCAACTCAGCATGGCTACCTACCGACCTAGGTAAGGAGCTACCTATTGGTAGGTGCTGTACGAAGTAGAGGGAATGGAACAATCAGAGGAGCAAACACAAGCCAGGAGAACCAAGTTGGATGACGTGTAGCTACATCGGGCACCCTAGGCACACCTGATAGGCGAAGTGGGCGGAGGCGTTGATGGAGCTGGAGGCGCAGATGGCGGCATTGGCCGACACTCAGTCAGTTTTCATGGAAGAGTAATAAAGGCGAACATTAAAGAATTTCATTCAGCTACGTTAAGATGAGCATGTCGCAGCGATCGTTGGACGCATCAACCCCAGACAACCATCATGACAAAAATAGGAACAAAGGAAAGCCGAAGTAACCGCGCCTTCTGATATCAAAAAAGACGTATCACGATTCCTCGTCTCCTCGCCTCTCTCCTTTGGTGACGAGCATTTCCGGGGACAAACGAGACGCCAGGAATCCCAACACCCCAAAGCCCTATGACCGTTGGATAACGGCCCGCGCAGAGAATTTAACAGCACTTTCCACCCTTTGCAGCATCGTCGTCGGCGGGCTTGCTGAGGGAGATGTTGGTACCCGCACCTATGGGGGCCTGGGCGCCCTCGCCGCTGTCGAGCGCCTTGCTAGATACGATTCGGTAGATCTCTGTGAAGGCAGATTGTCAGTACAAGTGTTGACGGGTGCGCCAGGAGGTAAGGGGACTGCGTACCGGTCAAGATGTTCTGGAATGCAAGCTCGACATTGCTGGCATCGAGAGCAGAGGTCTCGATAAAGGACAGGTGGTTTTCGCCTACAGATAAAGCTATCAGCAAAGGGGGTCCCTCCCTATTCAGGAGAGCATGCGCAAAGGGTGGACGTACTGGCAAAAGACTTGGCCTCCTCCGTGGGGACTGCTCTCAGGTGCCTCAAATCGCTCTTGTTTCCGACCAGCATGATGACGATATTGGCATCAGCGTGGTCCCGCAGCTCCTTGAGCCATCGCGTGACGTTCTCGTAGGTCTGGTGCTTGCTGATATCGTAGACGAGCAGGGCGCCGACGGCACCCCGATAGTAGGCGGAGGTGATGGCGCGGTATCGCTCTTGGCCGGCGGTATCCCAAATCTGGGCCTTGATCGTCTTGGAGTCGACCTGGATGGACCTGGTGGCAAACTCGACGCCGATGGTCGACTTGGAGTCTAGGTTGAACTCGTTTCGGGTGAATCGACTGAGAAGGTTGGACTTTCCGACTCCAGAGTCTCCGATCAACACGACTGCAGTTTCACATTGTCAGTAAAGGCGGGCGCGTAATGTTAAGCTGGACATGGACCAGCAGAGGGTAGCGGGGGGACGGCACCTTTGAAGAGGAACTGCAAAGGGGGGGATTCTGGTCAGCAAAGAAGCGGCAAGACGAGCAGGGAGGGGGACGAGAACATACATCATACTCGTCGTTAGCCATGGCTGCGATGGAACGTTTCGAGCGAGGTCGTCGGGAGGATATGCGAGGATGCGAGGATGAGAGCGACGGCGCTTGCGCTGGGGAAGGGAGTCGATGTCGTTGGGTTGGATGTGTGGGATGTGGAGAGGGAGAGAATGCGCGGCTCTGGCGATAGGCGGTTGTTGTACCTTGACCCGTGCCGAGGGGTAGGTGGTAGAGGTTGACTGGAGTACTTGTACTAGCAGGCGCCAGCCCGTGGAGGTGCCAGGTGGTAAAGAGGCAGGGAGGTAATAGCGGCCAGCAACGCCCCTAAGTAAGGTGTTCAGTGACCAGGTAACAGGGTGACCAGGAACATGCCAGGTGGAGGGAATGCAAACTGGCCCAAAAATGGCAGTCATGGGGGCGCCCGAGTCCACTGCTGGCACCGGCTTTGAAGTCGGGACGCAACAGGCAACGACAAAGAAACGGCTTTTGATTCTTGGGTGATCCGGGGGGTTGTTACTGGCATTCGAGTCGAGACGTGTACCATGTACTCTAGGTATACTACTACCTACTTACCTAGGTATGCCTGGACCCTGGAACAAGGCTCCAGGTTCACCACCTCCCAAACCGAACATACTGATATCATCGATTCCAGGCTCCAGTTTACGAATAGTCCCGAGTGTGCCCCGTACATAGGTAGGCAGTAAAATTGCCTGGTTATGTGCCTGGATATGGAGACCATGTCTAATAATCCTGATTAGGACTAGTAGCTAGGTAACACATCGAATTCAGCGCCTCTCCCTCTCTGTGTGGGTTTTTTTTTTGCTCTGTTTCTCCCAACTCTTTGGTACGTCAGGGGTCCTCATGTTGTTCCGTCAGCCTTGCCTGTCGTCTTTCAGCATGAACAACACCCTACCGTCTGCTCCCCCATTGATGCAATGATAATGTAGAAAAGATATTTACTCCACCGAGAATTAATGTCTCGCTGTTTTATTTTTGTGTTTTCGGTTTGAACATTTCTTCAATAGAACCTTGGATTCTCCCTGGTTCAAATTATATTCATGTTGTCGTGAAATGCTAGACTCTTATAGACAACCCGTTCGTATATTTCATTTCGGTGAACCGAACCACCCTAGAACCACATAATAAACGCCCAAATGTACCTAAAAACGATTGAATTTACTTCGCGCACATGTCTGGATAACTCGTTTGCCACCGTTATCAGGGACCATACAACTACATGGCGTTCACTTCCGCCTGGGCAAGGGGTGGACAGCTGTGGCGGACGGAACATCACGTGCCAGCGCGGACAACTACAGGGTCCTTCCTTTCTTGCACGCAGAGTATCTTACCTGAAGTGCTCCTCTGTCAACACCCCGACCTGGCGAGGAATTGTTTCTACTCTCTACTTCAGGTAATCTTTGCAAAGACATTGACTTGCGTTGAAATGAAACAAACAACTCTATTTTCATCATCATCAGTCAGCGGAGTTTAGGCCACCTTTATCAACCTCTTGCCGTACGCGACATAACAAGACACAATAACACCAGCCACTAAAACCAGAAGTATTTGTTTGCACTGCTCAACGAAACCAGCGTCATCATTACCAACGAGGACATTTATGGCCTGTATGAGAGCCAGGTAAATACTCCTAATGTGCACACTTTTGTGAGGCTCGAGACTGTCACACCTATATCGAGCTCTGAGACTCAATTTGTCGAGCTGCTTCCTCTTGTTTTCTTCCATTTTCTCACCCCCCCCCCAAGGTATTGCAGAATGATACATCTTACCACTCTTGCATTCTAACAGCTTAATAGTCTTTATTCGTGTCTTTTTGTTTGGTGAGGCTGATGGCGGCCTTTGTTATGCACTATGGAAGATCCCCCAAGCGTCCATCAAGACCTGAGCGAGTTTGAGACAGAGTCCATTGCCTCCACCATCGAAGAAGAAAATGAATCTGACCAAGACTGGCTGGTCACTGATATCCTCGCCGAATACGAGGCAGATGGGGAGACCAAGTATCTGATCGACTGGGAGGGTTACCCTTTGTTCGATGCATCATGGGAGCCCAAAGAGAACCTTGGCGGGGACCTCCTGGCCATGTGGGATGAAAAGAAAAAGCAGGAAGGCCATGAGCGGCAGTCTAGGCTCAGAATTGCCGCTTGGCGAAAGGCCGTGATCGAAAGACTCACAAGCAAGATGGCCCGACACGAAGAACGGAACCGCAAGCGCGCGGAGCGAGGACTCTCAGAAAATTCCTATGGAAAAACACTGGAAGATTTCCTCGCAGAACTGGATGAGTTCCCCAAGGGCGAAGAGGAGAGCAAAGAGGAGAGCAAAGAGGAAGGCAAAGAGGAAGGCAAAGAGGGACACAAAGAGGGAGGCAAAGAGGGACACAAAGAAGAAGGCGAGCCAGCACCTATTCCATCGAATTCGATGGCGACATCGGCAAATGAGCCAGCCGTCCCCAAGCCCAGCCGAGCGCTCGAAAAGGATGAAGGCATGAACAAGGATCGTCGCAACAGTACTACTTCGAAGAACGACGTCAATAGTCATAATGACAGTCGTCGAAACAGTGCTGCCTCTGTGGACAAGCCGCCGAGAAACTCTCATGGGGACTCGCCTCCTCCTTCGGCCACACGTTCGGAGGCTGCGAAACGGCGAACCGAAAGAGCTGTCCCCAGAGCTGTCCCCAGAGTTGTCCCAACCCGCGAAGTACTCCTCAAACAGCCTACAAATAGTCTCTTGAAGACGAAGCTCGGTCAGCAACGACCGCTTAGACAGCTCAATTCAGACACAAGCCGTCCTCAAACAGCCGCCCGCAAGCCCGAACCAGCTCCAGTTTTCGGCAATGTCTTTGCGGGGGGGAAGGCGGCCAAGAGGCGGCCTACGCTCCTGGACGCTGTGAGTAATCCAACAAAGAAGCCGCAGATGTTAAGAGCCCGCCATGCCCGGATGGTGGAAAAAGGGTTGCGTGACCGGGAAGGGCTTGTTGCCCCCCCTATAAGGCCGGCTAGTCTTTTTTTCCTCGGCCGAGACGGGGAGAGTCAAGCGGCCGCGAAAGGCGCCCCGAGGGTTGTTTCAAGCCCTGAAATGATTGACTTGGATAATGAGAGCCCGCCGGCTGGTTCTTCAATTGGTGAGCAGCCTGCTGTCGATGGAGCCGGCAGTCCCTCGACTGGCTCCAACCGCGAGCTTGGACAGCCCGGAAAAAGGAAAAAGAAGAAGTCGGTTCGCTGGGACAATGCTCTTGCAACCGAAGAGCCGAGAGGAGAACCTATGGAGCTTGTCCGGGAGGAGAGCCTCTTTATTAATGATGGAGCTCTTTCGCCACGCTCATTAGGTCCCTCGCTTCAAGCAAATGCTAGCGAAATCAAGAACGAAACGGAGAGGGTAGTTGCCATGAAGTCCATTCTATCCCAAGGGACGATACCCAAGGCTCAGGAAGTCCCCTGGAAGGAGGGTGGTGTGGATGGAGCCATTACCAAGGCTGCTAAATTTGGCACCGCGGCGACTACGTCCATCTTGATGACCTTTGAAGGGCTGCCGCAGACAGCCGCATCTTCATCGTGGCTTTCCGTGCTTGACAAGGAACCAATATTGGTGTTCACACATACTTGTTTAATGAAGGATTTCACGGATCAAGCCGCTCGAAGGGTAATTTACTCGGCGGAACACTGCGCAGGTCCAGTAACTGGCAAGGATAACTCAGAGGCATTCACTGCCCTTTCTCACCAGCTCTGCCACCATTCGCTTGGGGCCCTCATCTATCATCCAGAGGCATGTATCTTGGTACACCCTTCAAAATGTGAGGACGAGGAGCTGGAGACTCAAGGGGCGAGCGTCGATGCCACCACTTCGACTCTGCAGTATCTTTTGTTCAAGCCAAACTTCCCCGCATGGTCTCTGGCTCCCATTGACAGTCCTTCGGAGACGAGTGTGCCGGATATGTTACCAGGGATGCGACCGACAGTCTTCAGGCAGATTCTCGGGCTTGAGTACAGTAGACTACTCCCACCGAACTTGCTCAACACAACGACCAACCACTTCTTTCTTGCCTTCCCACATCCCGCTGGCGACGAAGCCGCTGTCTTGGCCCACTGGCTACGGAGCTGCAACCCGGATTGTCAGATACACACCAGTTTTGTGGCGGGCCATTGGCGCAAGTTCTTGAGATCGGCGGAACGAGGGGGGGTGGTTATTATCCATGAAGAAGTCATCTGGGCTCTGCGGCTCTTCCCAGACTTTTCCAGCCTCCTCCACGCGTCGGCGTCGAACTTTCGATTCTGGCTTTTCACAAAGTCTCTTCGGGAGTCGTCCATGTTTCCGCTAGCGGATACACCGTCACCTGGCGTTGGCCACATCCGGCTTCATCAGGTCTTTTTGCCGAGGAAAGCACTGTTGGTCACTCCAAGCTTCTTGGTATCCCAACCTCAGCAGACATATAATTTCTTCAAGTGGTTCTGGAAGGTCTACAATGGCAATGTCAGCGCGTGCAGGCTGGTTGTCTGTGCAAACTTCGACTCCTGGTACTATGATCTGGTTCTGGAGAGGTCTGGCAAGAGCTCGCGTGTTTCAAGTGGCTCGTCGCCGGATGCTCAGCGGCGCGATGCTATCGATGCCGAGTCCATTGAGTCCATGTTCAAGTCTTGGAATCTGATCCGGGACCTCGCAAACTCGGCACTGGGAGACGACCCTAGGTTCGGTCCCTTCGTTTATGCCCCTGGCTCTATCGATGGAAACGACGAACAAAGCCTAGTCAACTGGTTCGGATGGTGGTCAATCATGAACATGGATCAGTTTCGGAAGTTCATCGTTATCGGATCCAGCCCAGTGCGCTCGGAAGCGAGAAGGTTGACCCGGCGCGTTCGAGAACCGCATTACATCTTGTCGACATCTCCAAACCCGGATGACTGCTATGCGTCTCTGAGCCGAGCGCAAACTAGTGACACTGCTTGCTCACAGCCAACCTCGACACTTCAACTATTGCCGAACGACGACCCGCATGCGTTTAAGGGCTTTCTCATGGGCCTCGGCAAAAAGATCAGCGAATCCTCGAGGCGTCCATTCGTACTCTTTGGGTATGCGCTGTCTTACTGGACACTGGATATGTCGTTGCATTTCAGGGACTTCAACTACGCATTTGCACCCTACAAGAAATGCTTCGAGTTCTTCTCCGACTTCTTGCGCAAAAAGGGGGCAATTCACCATTACAACACGACAATTGCCTTTTTCTACACGATCGAAGGGAAATGGGAGCCCCGTGCCTACCCTCCGGACTTGCCGCCTGCTCGTCGTCCATGGATCATGGTCTATCGACCAATGAATCCTCACAAGAAGCCGTGGCGCGCCGCCGAACTCCTTATTTGGGACATAGCCTATAGCGAGAAACTCAAGACGGGGTGCTCTATATATGAGGCGGACCTCATCGAGGCGCAACGCGAATTGATTCATTACGTTACAAGGCAGAGCATCTTCGGAAAGGAACTCGAACTAAAGAAGGTCTGGATCGGTGGACACGACGCTGGACCCACGGGCTACACTCAGCCCATCGACATTACGCTCTGCGTTCTATCGAAGTTTACTGAAGAGTTCAAGACTTGGCTCCCGGCTCCTACCGAAAAGCTGCCACTTAAGGGCTGGAAGCTATTGAAGCCGGGAAGCTCGAGTACGCCGGGCTTGGAGAGGCCCGTATCTCCCTCAGAAGCAATGGACATTGACGCTCCAGAGGAGACGGCGGAGATAGACCCGCAGTCGGTCAGGACCGTGTTTCATCCCCCTCGAAGCAGGTTCCCAGACAAGGCGACAAAGTGTACGAATCGACTTTACCTGCAGAGTAAACAGCAGCCAAGAAAGGGAAGCTGGCATGGGGCCGAGGAATTTGACTATGTATTCCGGCCGACAATGGAGTGGTATGCTGAGCAAATGGCTGAGGGTCGAGGCTATGAACACATCAAAGTGATGGAGTGGGAGACAATCTTCAAGCAGCACTCGATCCCAGACCCTAAGGGGGTTTGATTCGGACGAGTTGGCTTGTGAAGATATTGGAGGAGCTTCGAGCAAGGACGCACATTGTTGTCACATTGGAGGTTGAGAAGACTTTCATGTTATGTACGGAAACTCATGTAATAATAGCTGTTGGTACATAGTACGGGTGTCAGGCCAAGGATACATTGATGAACCATGATATCTGTTAATTATGATGACCCTGTGTCCGTATATCTCATCGCGCAGTTGTAGGAAAGTTCCTCGTACTTAGTAGCACGCCCTTGACACGGCGGATACTATCCCTGACCTTGCGGATCTGGTCGTCCGGCTCGGCGTTGCGCGAGCGGCCGTATATGTCGTAGCCACCGAGATGATCGTACTGACCTGCGTAGGTCATGGTGTCCAAATCATTACGTAGCCCGTCGACGAGTGTCTTGATGTTGTCCATGCCTTCGCTCTGAGAGCGAAACTCGTCCTTGAGACCCGATAGCGTCTTGTTCAGGCCGGCGATCCGCTCGACATGGTGCTTCACGGCCGAATCGCCGGTGGCGTCTTTGCCCATCTTCGTATGGGTCAAGGGCGGCGGTACGCTCGTCTGGGTGCCCATGTCCCGATGAAACATCTCCGTGGGATCCTCGGCGTCGCTATCGTGGGTCTCCTCGCCTTCACCGGCGGCGGTGGAGGGCTTCTTCGTGGGGGGGATTTCGGAGACGGACTTCTCGAGCTTTGCGACGAGGGCGTCGAGCTTGCGGGTGGTGACATCGTGGAATTCGACGCGGGCCTCGGTCTGGGTGTCGATCATGGGGCTGATGATGTAGCGGCCCGTGCCGTAGACGAGGGAGGAGAGACCGGCGACGGCGCAGAGGGTGTTGAGGAGGCGGGTGGTTGTTACGAGGGGAGGGGGTCGAGTGGGCTTGGTGAGGAATTCGGGGTAGGTGACGATGGGGGGTCGGTCGGGTTGGATGGAGAGAGGGAGGTTCTGGATTGGTGGTGGTATGGAGGAGGATCGGGGAGTGGTGATGATGTCGGGTTGAGTGTTGTCGGTTTGGGTGTTGCTATCAGTCTAGGAGTAGGGTTAGCACACGGGGGACTTCAAGGGAGATTGGGGGCTGCGGACCTCTGATACGATAGGGGATTCATCGTCACCGAGGAGCTCCTGGATCTCGGGGTCCTCGACACCTTTGGTCTTTAGGAAGGCAATCTTCCTGTCGCGCGGCGCGTCGCGAACTTCGTCATCATCCAAGAAGCGCCTCGCAACCTCTAGCGGACTATCCTTTGACTCGACAGACTCATTTTGTGCTTCTGTCTCTGGTGCGACGGTTTGCGACGCGGGACTCGCCGTATCGGATGCTGGTGTTGACGGCGCAGGTTCGGTGTTGTGGTCCGGGTCGGACTGGCCACGCTGCCAGCTCGGGATGGATGATCTGGAGTCCGAGTCGCTCATTTTGGCGGCTCTCACACGATTCGAGATTGGATGAGAGTCAGAAGAGTAGGTAGATAAATTACATGCTATGAAGGAGTTGGAGACTGGGAGATGGGGATATGGGAGGCTTGTCGAGGTTGGTCGCGATGTCCAGTGTAGGGGCGGGTAAGGTTCGGAGAACACATGCCTCGGTATGATCGGGAAGGATACCGAAAACGGTGGATCCGAGGCGTCGGGTTGATCTGGGGATCAAGAAGAAGGTAGCAGCGGTTGATGGCTGAACTGCCTAGGTAGGTAGACATTGCCCAATATTCATTACGATCTACCTATGTTCCACAGGAATATATCTCCGTACTGCACACTTCGTAGTCGCTGCCTCAATACCATTCTAGACATGTCTGGACTATAGGTGCATTTGAATGATTCCCCTTTTGATGTTGCCCTTCCGAGATGGACGGAGTTCACCGTGTGTACACACAGTACCTACATGGAGGCGCACTGTTGGGCATGCTCCGTAATTAACTTTGCCGAAAATGGCCACCGTTGCCCTTCTGTTGAGGACACCAAGATGCATAACGGTGGCCTTAACCGGAGCGCGATCCTGAGGTTGCTGGAAGCCATCGTATCCGAAGAACCTCTCCATTGTGAATGCCATCCCGGTCCTTCGAAGAGACGGAGCTCATCATCTACCTGCGGGGACACATATTAGCAGGCTCTATCATCGAAGCCTGTCACTTTTCCCTCTCGGCAGCTGCTAAATCGTGCTGAAAACACGGACGCGTCACAGTTTTCAGGGCGCCATAGCAACTCGCATCGTCAAATCTCATCTCCAATTCAATCAACACCAACCAACCACCCACCCACCGCATCAGCTCCCCCCCCTCGACGCGTGCCGCCCGTTGTTGTTACACGCTGCTATTTCCAATCCCTCGGTCAGGTTGGACTGCGATTCGTCTCCTGCGACCAGAGGCTTGGCCAGTCTGCGCCCGCGCAACAAGGCACTGGAACCAGGTCCCCTAGTGACGCAAGCAAGCCCGCGTCCTCGTCGACGATTGACAAGGGGTGTTTCAGTACGTCGCTGGACGGTCAGCAAGTGGTTGCAATAATACCTGGGTAAAGATATTTACCGTGAAAGGTGAGTTTGGATACATTTCTTTCAATTATTCGACAATTCTTTTCTCCTGCCCTGTTTTCTTGATGCCAGCGCTATCAACACCATCCATTCTCCCCCCATCAATCTGCCTCATCCTGTCGCTACTCTGGACCTTTGCTGTGGAATTGGCGGCGTTTAAACAAAGCTGTGATCATCCATACCTGCCTACATATATGAGTGCAATCAAGTTTCTCAACGTTTGGCTGCTACTGGTAGGCTATGATCAGGGGAAACGACTTTCATGTACTCCATATAGAGAGCACAGAAAAAAAAAGGCAAGGCTTTGTCTGTCTGATCGGATCGGATGACCGATCGCTGGTACGGAGTACCTGATTCTGGAGATGGCTTGCCTGCCCGTATGCCAATCCTTGATTCACAAGCCTGGCCGTCTCCCCATAGTTCCTCTTGGCTCTCCATGCTCGTTGGTGCGGATTCGTCGATTCTCATCAGCCTTGCATCATGGTTCAAGTGAACGAGTGCCAATGAAACCGCCATCTCTCTCCCCCAGGACGGACTGGGATACACACATTGCATAAATCCTGCCAACCCACAGACAACAGTCGCCACCGACTGATTCTTCTTCCTCTTCCTCATATCTATCCCCTTCCTCCTATGGGTTTTGTTGTCAAAGATATACAACTACCTCATCCTTGACCTTGTCGCGTCTCCGCCTTTTGCCTTGCTCTCCTCCATACCCTACCTGGGTAGTCGCAGGCGGTGGTGCTACCATTTTTACTACCTCTCTATACCTGTCTCTAAACCCCCTTTGGCTGTGTTCCCCATCACGCTTGATTGGGCTCCTTGTCTCGACTTGTCTCTTTTTTTTGGACTTGTCTGACGCCCCAAATCGGCTTGTATTATCTCACCCTCATCTCCAACTCCCAAGCCTCCTTCGCGTCTTCCCCAACAACCCGACAACGTGGTCTTCTTTGGTTGCTCAGTTACCTACCATCTGTCCCGAATTCACTCTCCACAATCACTCAACAGGCATTGCTGCTTGGGACTCGGGTACTTTGAGTTCCCAAAATATTGTTTGTCTATAAGAGAGGGAAAAAAAAAATCATAACTAGAAGCAAGCAGCTGGCTCTCTCTATCTGTTTGCGCTGCGCTTAATCTCTCATCATCCTACACATCTCTCGCCCCCGCCAGCGCGGTATCTCGCTGCCATCATGTCTTCTCGACCTCGTCGTTCGGCAGCTACCAAGGCAAATCAAGTCATTTCTGTTCACGCAAGATGGGCTGACTCACCAGAAAGAGGAGAAGAGAGAACCATGTCGTCTCGGCGTTCAGGTCACTATGGCGACTCCGCCTCACGCAGCGCACCCCGCCGTGGCACACACGCCCGGAGAGGGGACAGTACGCCGACGAAAGTAATTTCGAGCGAAAAAGCTAGGCAATCGCGGACGCGTGGAGACCGAGGCTTCGAGGGCGGCGAAATCGTCGAAGGGAAGCGAAATCGTGGTGTTAAGAAGAGTTACGTGGTCGACTCGAGCCCCGAAGAGGACGATGAGGAGGAAGAGGAGGAAGCCGAAATCGAAGTAGAGGAAGAGGATGATGACGATGAGATGGACGAGGACGCTGAAGGCGAGGAGGAAATGGATGTTGATGCTGAGGGTGAAGAGGACGCTGAGGGTGATATTGACATGGACCTCGCACCCCCACCCCCTACCATCACAGTGTCTAAGCCTTCGAGGTCAAAGCCAGCACCCCGAGCATCTGCCTCTAAGGTGGTGATGGACGAGGACGACGACGACGACGAGCTGAGCGATCCGGCCGATAGCGATGGGGGCGACCAGACCATGGGTTTTGGCGACGAAACCTTGGCCGACGAGGGCGACGAGGACGCCGAAGGGGAGGAGATTGAGGTGGCTGGGCAAGAGGGGGATGAAGTAGAGGAGGATGGTGACGACAGTGATGATGAGGGCAGCCAAGACGAGTCACCGGACCTGTCAAAGATGACGAAGCGACAGCGGGCTCGTTTTGAAGACGAGCCGCAGCAGTACATGAAACTATCAGATGGTAAGTGCATATGCCTTTCTGGGTCACTCTCGAAATAGAGGTACTGACAGGGGTCGTGTACAGAGGTCCAGGTCAAGAAGGTGTTTACGGCCGAGGAACTCTCGATGCGTCGGCAGGAGATGGCACGCCGACGACGCAATCTAAGCGAGAAGCGGAACGAAGAGGTCAAGGTATGAAGAACCAACTGTTCTTTCTTCTTCTTTTCTTCTCTATTGCGCCGAAAGATTTCTAGCTACTAACAGGTTGCTGCAGATGGAGACTATCAACAAGCTGCTTAAGAAACAGGCTCCTAAGAACAACCGAAAGGCTGCCTCAGATGGCCTCCACGACGAAGCCTCCAAGCCCAACCCGGTGTTTATCAGATGGGTGAGCAACAAAGACGGGGTGAAGATTGCTGTGACGAACGAGATGCTTCAGGGTCCTGCGGGCAGCGTCTTTGCGGCTGGAGGCGGCCCTCGAGTGACGTCGGGCAAGATGGTTCAGGAAGTCGCGTAGACAGCAACTTTGTGAGTGATTGGGACTTGGAAAAGTAGTTGTTTGTTCGCTAGGATTAGGGGCAGGGAGGGCGAACGACTTGATGGGGGTGTTGCTTGTCTTTTTTTTCTCTCTCGCTTTTTCCACACTATTTTGCACACTGTTCTTTTTCTACTAGGTACTATGGGTAAATTCTTTCATTATTATCAATACTCGAGTATTCTGTGTGAGACGAAAAGAAAAACAAAACAGGGAGGATGGAAATACTTGGTGAAAATGAAGACCCGATGGAAGCAAAGACCCGATTGAAGTAAAGACTCCATTGAAGCAAAGACTCCATTGAAGCAAACTTCTGGATACCTAAGCCGCTGCCCGGATGAAGCGTTCCTGGTACAACGACCTGAATTACCTTTATCCATTACAGCAATATTTTCTATTTCTGGCTTTCCTGGGGTCGACCGTTATGAAAGCATAACCGTCTGACTGCGGTGACAAACTCAAGATCGACCACTGAACTGGAACCCCTTGGGTATCACTCCGTCAATGCATTCGGAAAAAGGGCTATTTGAGTACATGGATGGTTCTGGATTATTGCTAGATCTCATTAAACTCGGATATTTCATTTCCTATGATTCATTTGTTTACATTTCCGGGTGAAAAATCAATCATCTGACCAGTTTGCCTGAAAGCCACGTCCCAACACAAGGGACATATCGGGGGTATTATGGAATATGTTCTCTCGAAAAAAAGTATTATTAGGATAGATACGGTTAATGGAAAGATTAGTTTTGTTTTGATGCATGGAACTAGGAAGAATTTTATGTGTGTTGGTTGTAATCTCTGATACATGCTCCTCATCCTCTATGAACCAATGTGCCCCTATTCGCAACACCAAGAGGAAAACGAACCATGTGGAATAACCACCTCCGGCGAAACATTAGGGCATTAGGATCACGCTCGCACTTAAATTTAAATCAGAACAATATTAATTCTGCCTGTGCAGACCTTGATGGCGTAAGAGTCATCTCTGTTAGTTGAGCCAATGGTTCGCCAGAATCCTCGACGAATTCTCTCGACTCTCGTTCGCTCAACGCAACACCAACCCCCCCCCGCGAGCAGATTTCATTCACCTGCCTGGGACAATAGGTGAAAATTTTGCAAAGCTGCTGTGTGCTCGCACAGAAATATTCTTCAACCACACTTTCGACTCTCGGTGTTCCTCTTCCCAAAACTTCTTCCTCACCTCAGCCATCGCATCACCACCTTTCGAGTCACGACGATATAAACTTCAACAACGCTTCGCAGCATAGTGTCTTCTCTCTTTCTTCTCGTTTCTAAGGGAAATACATTTCGGCGCTCGTCAATATTCGCCGTCCTCTGTGACTTGGCTGGTGAACGAAACTCTGAAGTTGAAGTCTGAAGAGACATAAAGGGGTGCTCGTCCTCCCAGCTTTTCCTTCTTCCACTTTTTCTCCTGCAACCATCCAGACCGTCAGCTAGTCAGATCTTTACAGGCAACTTCACTTCTTCTTCTTCTTCTCTCGAAGACTCGTTACTCTTTACTTTGAGCTACTGCTCCAAGCATACACTTCTTCTCTCGAAGACTCTTTACTCTGGGCTACTGCTCCAAGCACACTTCTTCTTCTCTCGAAGACTCTTTACTCTACTCTGAGCTACCGCTCCAAGCACGCTTCTTATTCTCTCGAAGGATCTCCGCTTCAGAACACGCTTCAAGCACGGCTTCGAAGCACACTCACCTCTCTACCGATAACTACTATTGGGAAGTTTTTCCATTTTCGTTTCTCAGAAACACTACACCCTTCTCACACAGAGATTCGTCCGTTATTCTATCTCCTTTCACCCTATTCTACTCTTCTCCTCTACTCCATCCATCCTCTTTCTTTCTCTGCATACCTTCATCATGCCTGCCGATGAGGAGGTCCCGCACGACTCGGACCATAGCAAAGACACCAACTTCGGCGATCTGTTCGGCGATAACGATGGTCTTAGTCTGGAGGATCTGGTGGCAGAGATGAACAAAGACGAAAGCGCCGTCATCAGTGAGATTCCTTCTGCCGATTCCTCCAATGTCGTGGGTTCCGGTGACCTCTCCGGCGATCTGTTCGGCGAGAACGATGGTCTTGGCTTGGGGAATCTGTTGGCAGAGACGAACAAGGTCGACAGCGCCGTCATCGGTGAGATTCCGCCTACCGATTCTTCGAATATCATGGGTTCCGGTGGCCTCTCCGCGGAGCTTCACCAGCAGCCCCTTGAGAACTCGGTTCCGGTTGAATGGGGCCCGATCGATCTGACCCATCTCGAAGACCATCAGGGCAGTTTCAACGATATCGATTTCAACCAATTTCTGTACGGGTTCGACAACAATGACCCTTTCTTTGATCTCAACAACATGGAAAAGTCCACCATCGATCAGGACAACAACATGGCAGCGTCCATCATCGATCCAGACAACAACATGGCAGCGTCCATTGTCGATCAAGAAAACAACATGGTAGCGTCCATCATCGATCAAGGCAACAACATGACTCCAGCGACGGCCCAGGTTGGAACGAAGCGACCTCTCTCTCCGGAGCCCGAGTTGAAGGTCCAGAAGACCAGAGCTCGCCAAGCGGGCAAGGTTGCGAAGCCTGCCCCGAAGGCAATGAGGGCACGTCAGGGTGCTAAGAGTACCCAGGCGCGCCAGACCACTCCGGGTAGCTCTAGCCTGTCTGTGAACCTGGCCAACCGACCTCAGTTGCCTATGCCCGAACAGCCAACGTCTCAGCAGCCAACACGCCAGCAGCCAATGGGCCAACAGCCTATGAGCCAACAGACTATGGATCATCAGGTTGGAGTCGTCCCACCCGCCATGGGCCAATACAGCAACGACAGGGCCAGCTCCAATGCTCGCAACCCCAGGCTCACTGGCTCCAACAATCTTGGTCGCAACCAGATGGACAACTTACTGGTTCGCCGCAGCCGGCCTGACGTCCCCTCGTTTGACTTGAACGTGGATTTGTGCAAGACGAAATGGGGGAGGGTTGGTTCTGTCGATACCAACTCGAACCAGGTTCGTTCTGCACCTCACCAGTCTGGTTATAGAGCGCCCACCATCAACCAGGTCAATATGAATGCGTATGACCCCAACCAGACCAGTCCTGCAACTCTCTCCTCGACCCAGCCCAATCCCATGGCCGACGCAAACCAGTCTGGTTATATAGCGCCCTCCACCAGCCAGACCAGCTCTGCAACTCTCTCCTCGGCTCAGTCTACGCCCATGGCCGGCGCAAACCAGCTTGGTTATATAGCGCCCACCCCCAACCAGATCGATCCTACAACTCTCTCCTTGGCCCAGTCCACTCCCATGGCCAACGCAAACCAGCCTGGTTATACATCGTCCACCACCAACCAGGTCGGTATGAATGTGTACGACCCCAACCAGTTCAACCGGGGCCTTATCAATTCGGGCCAGACCATGGGCCAGTTGCAAGCTCAGGGTCCAACTGGTTTTGCTCAGAACCAGAACTCCCAGCCTTCCCTGTCCCAGAATGGGAACCTCGGTAATCACTTGCAGAAACGCCTGCCTCCAGGCGTCGCCTGGGAGAGTCTCACACAATTTCAGAAGAACGCCCTTGCCCAAGGGAAAGAATTCGTTCAGCACAACACCCGTCCTCGGCGGGCCAGATCTGGTGACCAGAACGTCTCGCGTCAGAGAGCCACTCGCCAGAAACCCCCGGCTCGAGCCCAGCAACAGAAGAAGATGAAGATGGCGACAGAGCAGCCGGCCCAGCTTTAGGAGAAGCAGGCCCAGCCTCAACAGCTGCTGCTGCCAGAGCCAGCAGGAACCGAACAGGTTCAGGAACAGCCACTGGAGTACGAACAGGCACAGGAACAGCCTGAGGAGGAACAAGAAGAAAATGAACCCGAAAATGAACAACCCAACAGCCCCCCCAAGAAGCAGAGGAAACCTCGTCAGAAGAAGGCTTCCACCACTCCCCAGCAACCCCAGCTGCAGTTTCCAATCCCCATCGTCCCAGTCACCATCCCTGCCAACTCTGGACCGGAAGCCCTTCGTGAGGCTCTCAAGATGCAGAGTGAACTGGCCAATGACGAAGCCGTCACCGAAATGCTCAGCTACTCGAACGATCATCCCGCTGCTCCTGTCGGAACTGAGGAGGTCAGCAGTCCCATTCTCGGCCCTGATGGCAACCCTGTCGATGAGTGGCGTGAACAGGATGAGCTCATGAAGGAGTATGGCATTCCCGCTGTGGAATGGGGCATGGACGATAACGATATGCCCTACGTCAAGAAGTGGCATGAGACCGTGGCGCTCTGTTCCAGTAAGTCAACTACTCACCGATCTATCCCTTTCCCTAGTCATCATACTCACAACTGCCCCTGCAGATGGCGATCTCGCGAAGAGACTGTTGGCCGGCGGGCATGTCAATCCCGCGGACGTTCCCGGAACTCCGGAGAACGAGTTGAGGCGGGCGGCAGTCGCTTGCCTTCACTTGAGAAGGGAGAACGACCGTGCTGCTTCTGCCGCTGCCGCCGCCGCCGCCGCCGCCGCCGCCGCCTCCGTCTCGGCCCCCGTCCCCGCCCCTCCACCTGCCGGCCCGGCCAAGCCTCCGAGGGCTCCGGCTCGTACTGCCAAGCAGCAGCGAGCCGACCTCGCCCGGGCCCGCAAGGTGGAGGCGGACAGGGCCAAGGCGCAGGGCCTCAGGGAGGCCCAGCAGCGTCAGCATGCTGCGGCTGTTCAGGCCGCAAATGCGGCGACACTGGCTGCGGTCGCGCAGACCCCTCGGTCTGCCGACTGGCAAGCACCCCCGGTGTCGCCCAAGACGCGGGCCAATGCCCTGAGGGCCCTTCAGCGGATCCAGGGCTTGAAGCCAACTGGCGAGGATGCCGAGGAACGGGTAAGTTGATTTCTGGAATGCCTAATCATCATCATAAATTATCAAAGACTAACACTAAATTTAGGTCTCAGCCGTTCCCTCCTCAGCTTCAGCCCCGGCTTCCGCTGCCGCCGCCGCCTACACTGTCGCTGCCCCTGCCGCTGTCCCGACTGCTCTCCCGGTTGCCGTCCCTGTCGCCGCTCCTGCCGTTGCCCCTGCCGTTGCCCCCGCCGCTCCCGGCCCCGTTCCCGGCCCCGCTCCTCCGGTCATCGCCGGCGTCAACGCCGACAACAACACGCCCTCGGCCGACTTCATCGCCGAGCTGGTCCGACGTGCCTACATGGAGGGCGCGTCGTCAGTCTCGAGCCAAGGGCCGGGGGTCCAGGAGCCGACATCTGCGACCGTCGACAGGGTCGTCGCCAACGCGCGGGTTTCGCACTCGCAGTTCCTCGCGGGGGGCTCCGGCGCCCCTGCGGCTGCGACCGCGCCTGGCCCGGAACGAGAGGAGGCCGCCGTTGTGACGCCTCCCAAGCCGAAGAAGGAGAGGAAGAGCCGCAAGGCTCAGGGAAAGGGAGAGGGTGCATGGCACCTCATGGGGGACACCCGGACCCTCAAGGCCATGCCCGGACTAGAGATGCAGAGCTACCTCTGCTCCGATGGGCAGTGGAGAGTCCTGGAGCTCGAGCATCACCAGGTAGCTGCTCAGCGCACCGAGGCGTTCCTGGCGGCTGGTGGTGTCCTTGAGATCAAGGGCAAGGGACGGGGGAGACCAAGAGCTGCTGCTGCCTCGTCTTCCTCGGCAGTGCAGAAGACCCCGACCTCGGCGTCCAAGAGAAAGCAATCTGACGAGGCTGCCATCACGACCCCGTCGAAGCGGCCATGCCTCCTCACCCCTCCGAGCACGGGTGCGTCGGCCTCGGCCAGCTCCGCGGGCCCTTCGCCAACCGACTCCTCCCCGACAAGTGCCGTTTCCCAGGTCTTCGACGAGCCTGTTCCCGTTCTCAAACTTCCTCGCCCTGTCCCGCAACCAACCATCGAGCCGGCAGTCGTCCCGCCCGTGTCTGAGCCCTCGGAGGAGGCTCAGGTGGTGCCCCAGTACGGGGGCTTCCCTTCCATGGCTGACATGTTCGAGACGGGTGATGGCTCGGGAACTGGGTATGAGGACGTGCCGATGGAGGGGTACCCGGACTTCACTCCTGCCCCTGAGGTTCCGGCTGCGGCTGCTGAGAATCCCGGCGACGATGACAACGAGAGCGCCTTCGCTCTCCTCTCCGCGATCGAGGCGTTCAACCAAGGCGAAGATTCGGTGACGGATACCAGCTTCTCAGACCTATCGCGGGCTCTATTTGGCGATGACGGGGAGGCACTCTTTGGGGGTGACGCACGCAACTGGTGAGTGTTGACAACGAGAAGAGGAAATGAGAGGAATGAATGATTAGGGGGAGGTGGTTTCGTTTGTTGTTTCTTTTGTTTTGTTCTTCTTTTTCGATTCTGGGGACGAGGTATGAAAAGGAAGGGGTAACAAGAGGTTCAAAGATTCGCTGCCTGCGAAGGCTCATTATTGTTTTTAGCTGTTTTGGCTGTCTTGTGGTTTGAAGACTTGCTGCCTTCGAAGGCTCGATATTGTTTTCGGCTGTTATTCAGTCGTTTTTGGAGTTCGAAGACTTGGTGCCTGCAAAGGCTGGCTATTGTTTTGTTTGTCTTTTGTCTTTTGTTGGTTTGGACGAGTTCAAGGAGGTAAAGGGTTGAAACGATTTCAAGGAATTCAACAGTTTGAAGGGCTCGAAAGGCTCGAAAGGCTCGAAAAGTTCACCTAGGTAGTTAAAACATAGCTATTATTATTATTTCTTATTCTCATATCTCATTGTTTAACTTGACCGTCGTCGTGAATGTGTGTAGAGTCAGTGGTGTGAGTGCTATTGTGTGGATATGTAAAGGCGACTTCAGTGATTGAGAGCTGTGAGTGTAAGTGGTATTGTGACAAAGTAATGAATGGTGAGGTGATTGGTGATTAGTGATGGGTGATGAGTGACGAGGTGCCGAGGCGATGGACCGAAAGAGAGCCATGTATTCTCAAGATGTCCTCAAGGATCATCGGGATTGCATCAGCATCACATGCCCCAGCCTCGTTTATTTTTTACATCAGACAAGCACAAGCAGCAAGGAGTTGCTTCCCCCCGGCCATTCAGCTACCAGGATGATGGTGGTTTGACGAGGACGCACGGTGAGCGAGAGAGTGAGAGCAGAGAAGACAGGTCCCACAAGCGATAGGTAGATTCAAACAATGGGGCACGGAGAAAAAGGACAGTGGGTTTGCGGGCGGTGTAGTTTTATTCTGTCAAGCGATGGCGTCAAGGCTAAGGTATTGGACGATGTGTAATCGAATCAAGGGGTTGTTACGGAGTATGGAGTGTATCTAGATGGTGATATTTTGGAGACTGGCCGGGGGAGGTAATAGAGAGGGAGAGGCGCGATAGCCGATGGGTGATTACGGAGTATGTATGCGTAGAATGAGTCAACGACAACAGGTGAGAGGTGATAACGTACTTGGTATAAGCGAGGTTGAAGTTGTGTGGTCTGGAGTGTTCATGACGATCAAGTTGGAGAGCACCAAACTACTACATCCGTACTGTAACTAGAGTAGTTACCTAGGAGAGAGAGAGCTGGTGAGGGGAAATCAATCTCCACATGATGGTTCTCTCGGTTCGGGACACTTTTTCATGTTTGAAGATGATTAATGTCAGTTGAACGACACTCCATGGACCAGCCAGTCCTCGATACACCTTGGAGGGAGCAGTAGTGAAGCTCGGACAACGACATGGGATACATACTGTAGGTAGGACAAGGCTGGCTTGGACGCGTCCTCGCCGGGGATAAGGTGGATATTATGTATCGTCGCCTCGATACGTTGAAGGGGGGTAGGGGGGCCGGAGGTCAGTCAGAGGAGATCCTGGAGAAAGGAGGAGGAGGAGACTGGAGATGGAGATGAGGTGACATTTTGGGGACTTGACAAGGGATAGAGTAGACGGGGGCACAAGGGGGAGGGGTTCTGTTCCCAGCTACCATATCCGTCACGAACTCCGTGATTGTTTGAACGGGCGAGGGATGAACTGGGTGAGCAGCCTTTCGGTCAAGGTGGTTTGTATTAGTCTCCGTACGCGCCCTGTCTGAAAACAAAAAAAAAACCACCAACGCAGACATCTGATTACCCATGTGACATAGTCCGTGGGCCAAATAATGCATCCAAAAACATGATGGGACCCCCGGCGCATAAAACCGGGCGGATGACTCGACCATGACCAATGGAAGGGCTCAATTGACAGCCCCAGGCTTTCATTTGTGCGTGTGTCCCGTGCACAATGTTTTTCGTTCTTGGCGGGAAGGGACATGGGATGTTCTGTGGCTGGGGTGAGGTACATATGGATGTATGTACCCACTCCGTAGCGTCCAGTGTGGCTCCAGCAGTCACCATGTCTCCACTGGGCAGCAGCAGTCTCTCCTCTGTGTCTTTGCTGTGTCTTGCTTGCCTGGAGGTGCTCGCCATTCTCTGGCAGGTGCAACACAGTCACACGACTGCTGCTTTTAACTGTCTACGGAGTTCCCCCTTGGTGGATACTTATCCACAACAGCAGCCTCTTGCTTGTTTTTTTTGTCTCTCCCTCAACTCATCTCATGTCTTGGATCTCCATGTAGGTAGACTGCATAAATGAGCTGCTGCAGCACGAGCACGGTATGGACTGCCGGTATCCGAATGGATGTCAAGCGCCTGTCTGAAGCCCGGACACGCGCAACGCATGTTCGTGTGAAAATACAAGTTTTTGTAGAAGAAACCTTGCAGCCGGGTCGGGCTTAGTTCTCTTTCACCGCCCCCCCCTGCCTCAGGTCCTGGCCTGCCTGACCTGCCTGACCTGCCTGACCTTTTGCCTCGTTTCTCCCGTGTGTTGCTGTTCGCTTCGTCGCTCCGAAAAAGCGCACGGCGCAGCTGAGAGAGCACTTGACAGCCTCTGTTGACCTACCTTTACGGAGTCGCAGTTCCGTAACCCAGGGCAAAGCAGGGCTTGTTGTCATCATTCAAGCCAGCTACCTAGGTAGCCAGCCTAGCCTTTCCCCGATCCTACCTACTCTCTCTCTCCCTCTCCCTCTCTCTCTCTCACACACACTCTCTCGCTACTGCTACTAGACGCCGGTATCCGTACCTGTCTGTCCTCGTGGTCGGTCGATACCCTTGACGCAGCAGTGCCCCTCCCCAGTGACCCCCTTCCCCCTTGTGATCGTCCAGCGCCATGTCGCCTTCTCCGCCGCCGCCGCCAGTCCCGCCCGCCGCCGTCATCGTCGTTCGAACTGTCGGCTCCAGCCGTGTAGATGGCTACGACGACAATAACGATGGCTTGATGACGGGTTCGCATGTTGACGCCAGTACCAGCACTGGTGAGTTTTTTTTATTTTTTTTGTTCTTCTCTCTTTTCTTTTCAGGGTCCATACCTAGATACCCTTTTCTTTTCCATCTTTGTGTACAGTTTGTACCCAAGTATCACAACTGCTCGTATCACTTTAAAGAAAATTCCCTCCACCATCTCACTGCTTGCTCTCCATCTCCCATCTCATTCCCCTTGCTTCTTTCTTTTACCCTTGTCGCCCGTTTTCGCCACTCACGCGGCTAAGAGAGAGAGAGAGAGAGAGAGCGATTAAAAAACAAAACCATCACAAGCCTCAATTCATCATCAACGACGAGGGGTCAAAGCATTGCCCACTACCTACTAGCCAGCTCTACCTAGGTACCCCTAGTCCAGTTTCCCCCAGTCCAGCTTCCCCCCAATCCTCCGTCCTCGGCATCGTCATCACCGCCACATCACAACGAGGACAATATAAAAAATAAAATAAAAAGGAGATCAAAAGGACAAGGCGCACCAGACAAGGACAGGGTCATTCGGGCGTGTGTCCACCAACCCCCTAAAAGCTTGATTCATCAACGCAGGGCAAGGTACGGATACCTACCTAGTTAGTACCCTCCAGCTCAGGGTCCTCTCTGTCCTCGCGTCTGTTTTTATTGTTGTCTCAAATCTCGAGCTCCAGACCCTTCCTTTTCCCCTTCTCTTTTCCCCGTGTCTCGCTTTCTCCTCTCTCCCCCAACTCAATTCCACATCTTCTTGGGAAAAGGTCTCTCTCTCGCCGTTTGCCGATCATTGTCTTGGTGCTTCAATCATCATTTCTCGGGTACGCAATCCTTGCACCTCCTCTCTTCTCAGTCAGGCAGTGCAATGCATCTCCAGTAGTGCTAGTAGTTCACTGGTTCCTATTTCCTTGTTCACTTCCCCTCTCCCAAATCCCTCTCCCCTCCCCCCGTCTGGCCCGAAATCAACTTTGGATAAACCTCCTCTTTTCTCTGCCTCCTCTCCTCTTGAGATCGACGTCACCTCTCTAGCTGTCAGCAACGGAAAGGGTAGAGCCGTATGAGTGAGTGAGTGATCGGGGACTCGGCAGCCACTAGCCCTCTCTACCTCAGATCGCACACCTACATCTCTCGAGATATATGATTATATATAGATGGATGTACCAGTGACAGTGAGAGGAGTGCCGACGGAAAGAGGCGTGCATATCCACACACACAAATCTTCGTCTCCAACGCCACCTCCGCTAAACAACACCACTACCAACAACACGCCAACACCAAACCCTTCCTTCTTATAAGCCCCCCTCCTCCTCCTCCTCCTCCTCCTCCCTCGCCTCATACCACCACCACTACCACCACCAACGCCAAAAACCAGTCATCACACACACCACACACACAAAACTTCTTCTTAGTCTTCGAAACTTCAACAGACTCTTCCCTTTACTAATATCCTACTCGGCGCACAGTCCCGACCACCTCCTCCCTTCCTCAACAACCCCAACCCACCTCAATCCTTCACCCCGACATCATACCACCATCGACAAAGGCCGTGCATCCTCTCCTCCAGGGCGCTACCGTTCCCCCGCATTCTCGCTCGACAACTGCCGCCACCACCATCACAATCCCAGTCTTCGAGTCACTCTCCTCGCCTTCTCACTCTCTTCAGTCCTCGGCATCTCTAGCCTTCGTCTCGCGGGCCTCGCAAGCCCAGCAAACCCACGCGACTTCATCAACCACCTCAACCACATCTCCTCCCCCCGCCATGATCTTCTCGGACATCTACAAGAGCCCGCGATCCCCCATCGCGAAGCTCCGCCACCACTCGGTACAGCTCCCCACTTCACTGCCTGCCGATACCCCAGACTGGTGCTCTGATGAGCACGCCGACCTCTTGAGCAGGGACAAGGTGAAGCAGAAGGAGGCCGTCAAACGATATTTGGAAGCAAAAGTCAAGAATGATTGGGAATTCCACTGGCCATCGCGTGTACCCGCCGACCCAACATCAGGGCACTCGTCCGACGATATTTCAGCTACCTACTCACCACCACAAATCGAACCTGCTGTTGACGACTCTCGGAATAATGACGACGGTTACCAGGTAGACGATGACCTCGATTCTTCAGACAATGACAGCGACGCCGAATCCACTTACAGCACTGTCTCAGAGGACCCTGTCCACTGGCGCCCGCGTATGGAATGGGCCTCGGACCTCTCCGACGACGAGCCCATCCACTCGCGCTCCCCCTTCCGTTTCGAGAGCCCCGGTACCGTAGGTGTCGCTGTCCAGGCCACGGCCCTCGCGAAGCGCGCAAAGCGTCGGAGGGCCGTAAGAAAGGAGATGGAGTGGAACGAGGGCCTCGCCTGTTTTGAAGCGAGACGGAATGCTTGGACGGGTGCTCGAACCGTGCGCATTCGCACCAAGCCTGTGTCGCCTCCCCCCGTTTCCCCGCGATCGCCTCGGCGCTTCTTCTTCCGTCGCTCCATGTCATCCTCACCGCCGAGCTCGATGACCGGCTCCTCGTTCCCCCAGGCCAGCGACACGTCCGACGGATCGTCGCTCACTAGGAGTGAGGATAAGGAGCTTCGCAAGCAGCAATCCAAGGACACCACCCCATCTACACCACCCTCGAGCAGGACTTACCCCGTCGAGGTCCTCCTACCCATTGCGCCACCCCTTCTGCCTCCCAATAACCCGCTTCGGGCCTCTATTACACCCTCCGTCTATCTCAGCCTATACGACAAGGTCATTCTTCACAATCTCCAGCCTTCGTGCCCTATCAACCTGAGCGACATGCTCCGGGCTTGCGTCGCGGGCTGGAAGCGTGATGGAGAATGGCCCCCGCGACCAGCTATGGCTCCTCCGCCTCTTGTTGTTCGGAGGAAGAAGCAGAAGCCGGTGACGCCCCCTCACGAGAGGGATAATGCGTCGAGTAACATCGCCCGTCGCATGAGCTTTGGTCTTCTCGGCCGCGACAAAGATGAGGAGACGGGCTCCGCAACCGGCAAAGGCATCCGCCGTAGTTTAGTGCGCGCCCTCGGTATTGGCAACGGGCCGCACGACGTGATTCACCCTCCAGCATAACGAACCAGGCTGGGTGTTGGCGCTCCAACAGCGCTTTTTCTTTGTTCCATTTTTACGACTATTTTCGAGATGAGGCACTATCAATCATGATCAATATGACGCATGGCGCATTGGTGGTGGTGAGCATTCAATCTGGGACCGCACACGACGGAGAGCCTTCTTGTTTTCCTTGGCCGAGATTCCCTATATGTCCTCATTTTCTATACCTCTGCGCATATCTCTCTCTCAGTGTTCCGAGCTTCTGGAGTTGTTATATATACCCCCTTCCTATCCCACAACGTGGGATTTCAACACGGCGGACCTAGAGGGGATGGCATGTTTTTTTTTTGTCGTCTTTGCGTTTTGTATCGGGTATTGGCACCAGAGGGGTCTTTTTTTTTTTTCTCTCCCTGAGTTGAGTATCTGATGAATACTACGAAGCATGATTCTATGAGTTCACCTGACATTTTCAGTCACTAAGAATGCAGTAGTAGTGAGATGATTATGATTTTCGTGACTGATGTAAGTGGACGATGACTGGTGTGGCACTTGACTCGAAGCTCTTGGTTGCGCTCCTATGTCGGAGTTGCCGAGCCGTTCCAAGGAATCTGGAAGCCGTCTTTTTGCAACACACTTGGGATCTAGACCTAGCTTGTCCGAAAACGATCATCAGATCATGGGAGTTCTGGAACACGATCGGCAAGTCGCGCGAACACAATTACTTTGTACTACACACAGTACGGAGTACATACAAGTACGTAGTCACACAACAAACAAAAACAGCCGGAAGTGAAATAATGATTTAAATAATAGATTTTAACCAAGCATCTCTAACTAACTGACTATCAGCGATCGAGGCTAGCTTGTACCTCGGTCGCCATCCTAAAAACTCTGTGGTAGTTGCTACCTAAATATATATCTAAATCTCTTTGCAGGTTTTTGTCTCCCTTTTTTTTCTCATAGCCCTCAATCTCAAAGGAAAGAGGCGTTGTCCTACCTAGGTAGTGATTGATTAAGCAAAAAAAGATGGTCGCTGAGGAGTATATATGCCTGCGGCCAGAGAGTGTGGGAGAAGAGAGATTGTCTGGAGCGTATGAAGAAGAACAAGGAAGAAAAACAAAGCCGAGGAAATAGAAACGGACGGAAACGGGAAAGACGTAAGGACATTGGTGAAAAAAAAACAAAAAAAACATTATGCTTATTTGGCCCCTTTTTCTCATAGACACCAGGTTGAAGAATCAAGTACCCAGAAAACACAACAAAACAATGAGACCCAAAAAAAGAAAAAAAGAAAAACGACGAAAATCATAGCAGCATAAACAAGCAGAGTAGAGAGAGACAGGCGTCATCACTCCTCCTCAAACAGCCTGGCCTCGGGGTTACCAACCAAGAACGCCATCACACCCGCCAGATCTTCCAACAGGGCCTCCGCATACCCAGCCCACGACTTGACCGTGACAATCTCCAGCGTCATCTCGTCACCGGCCGCGAACGCCTGAATCTTCCACTCCCTCAGTGGCTCCTCGTGCACATACAACGTCTCCATCCTGCTGCTCGCGGTCTGGAAGTCGAGCGTCTCCACGTGCTCCACGTCCTGGTGCACCACGGTATCGAACCAGTCCGTCTCGGCGGGCCAGTCGGTGCACTGCTTCACAAGCTCAGGCAGACCGATACCCTCGTGTGCGGAGCTCGCGATGTGCTGGTCTTGGATGTGCGAGAGGAGGTCGGTGACCGTCCACTCGGGGTCGAACTTGACGCGCACGGGGGAGTACTGCCAGCAGGGACCGACGACGAGGTTGGCGTTGGGGAAGTCGATGTTGCGGCCGCTAACGACCTCACCAAAGGTGACGTCGCGGAGGGCGAGGCGGCGGGCGAGGCAGAGAGCCCAGGCGGCGGTGGGGAGGGTGGCGACGGTGGTATCGCGGGATCGAGAGGAGACGCTGACGGTCTTTTGGATGGCGAAGTGGTTCTTCTCGAGGACGGGGAGGTCGTCGGGACGGAGGATGGACATGGAGGAGCCTTCGAGAAGCTCGCGCCAGTAGTCGACTGCCTTGGGGATGTTCTCGCGCACGACGTGGCCGACAAACGAGGAGAAGGGAAGGGTCTCTTCAACAGGTTTATCCTCGTAGAGTGCTGACAGCTGTCGAAGAATGAGCGGCAGGCAGATCTCATCATACTGAGCGTGAGAAATTCGGAACAACAGGCAAGCCTCGCCGCTGGGACGCTCGGCGAGGAACCACTTGACAAAGACAGAACCACGAGGCATGCGAGTCAGTACGTCGAGCTGGCACAGCTGCTTGGCGAAAACCTCAACATCGGCGTCGATCTCGTAGTGAACAAACTCGGCCTCGAGGTCCTCAATAACGACACCGTAGCCCTGGCCCTCATGCTCGACAAACACTGTCCTGAGGATTTCATTTCGGGAGACGAGTTCGCGGCAGGCCTCCATGAGCTTGGGACGGTCGACGGCAGAGTCAAAGTACATGAGCTCGTACCGTGTCGAGAAACGGGGGATCTCGACGGTACCCTTCACAGCGACCTCCTGAAGAGGTCGGGTGGGGAGGACGTTGGTGATCTTCCACGCCGGGTTGGCGAGCTGGGGACGGATGATATTCTCAACAAAGTCATCCTTATCCTCAGCCTCAACGAGAGAGAAGGCCGCTACCTCCTCGACCTCCTGGGCAACCACCTCCGTCTCCTCCATGGCGTTAGCCATATCGTACAGCGATCGCTTCTGGAAGATCTGCACCACCGTCAACTTGACACCCGCGAGACGGGCCTCGGAAACGAGCTTCATGGCAGCGATCGAGTCACCGCCCCGGAGGAAGAAGTTGTCGTTGAGGCCAATCTCCTCCTCGGGGATCTGGAGAACGCGGCTCCAAATACCTCGGAGCTTGCGCTGCTTACGCGAACTTGCCGAGACGCGCTTCACGGGACGGCGCTGAATCAGGGAGCCAGCGTTGGTCTTGACCTGCTCGACGTACTCGACCTGGCCCTCGGCGTTGAACTTGGCAAGCTTGCCGGTCTTGTATAGTGATCCCTCGAGGTTAGCCGCTTCGTCACCATGAAGGGTGCTCAACCAGGCGGGTGCTTCAATCACGGGGAACTCGAGCTCGGCAGTGCTTCGGACAATGAGCTCGCCTGTAGCACCCTTGGGCAAGATACGTGCCGTGTCGTGCGTGTCAACGATGTAAGCGGATAGGGCATCGGAGTATCCTTGGAGTACCTTGTCCTCGGCAGAGACGCTCGTCACCTCGCGAAGGTCGTTCAAGTTGTCATCTGTGAGATAAGCCAGCTCGCCCAATGGGGTCTGGGTCTGTTCGGCGAGGAACTGAGCAGTCTGCTTAACCTGGTCTAGGATCCTCTTCATCAGGAGCTTCGTCACGCACTTGGAGTCGAAGCTGGCCATGATGAGGAATCCCTTGGGGTCAATGGAGCACACAAGCATCAGCGCATAGGTGTTGAACTTGAGCGCTTCCTGGGCAGCCTCTTCGTCGCCAGCAGGCACGAGGCGGTTAGCGGGGAGGTCCTCGCTCAGCTCCTCCTCTCCAGCGGTGCTGGGGTGGAGGACAAGGCCAGTTCGCAGCTCACAAGCCTCAAGGGCGTCGGGGCTCAGGCGGCGGATGTGCTGGAGACCATAGTGCTCGTGGGGAATCTGAGCTACGGTCTGCTCCTGGACGTCCTGGAGGTACTCGGACACGGGAGCTTCGTAGTCGACCTGAACACGCACAGGCACGGTGGTGATCATGGGTCCTTCGATCTCCTCGGCTCCAACGATCGGGGCATTTCGGCCAGTGAGGGTCTCGCCAAAGACGATGTCTCCGCTATTAATGTATTGAGAGACAACAAGGGCCCAGGCAGCGCGGATCACAGTCGCGGTCGTCGAGTTCACGGGAGGGTGCTCGAGAGGCACGTAAACCTCGAGGAGAGAATCCGCAGCAGTCTGATACCCAGTCCAGGGAAGAGCAGGGAATTGAGTGCCATTAGCTCCGTCGAGTCTCTCTCGCCAATAGGTCGCAGAGCTTGATCGGTCCATGCCAGCAAGATACTTGATAAAGTGCTTGAACTCGGCGGGGCGGCTCACGGTCTCCCCAATGTATGCCTTGTTGATGCGGTCGACAATAATAGGCATGGCCCAACCATCGTACAAAGCATGGTGCATGCTCAGAACGAAGTTAACAGTACCGGTTTCCTCGCAGGGGGTCACAGCGTAGCGGACCAGTGGCTTGCCCAGGTCCATGGCTTCATCCCTGTCATGAACGAGGTAGTCGTTGAGGTTGGAGCCAGCGTACCACTCCAGCTTGCCCTTGACAACGACCTGGATGAGGCCACGACCAGAAGCCTGAACGATTCGTGTTCGCAGGATAGGGCAGTCCTGCTGAGCAGTGTCAAAAGCATTGATGAGGCGTTCAGCAGTCTCCATGTCGGGCAGTTCAACAACTCGCTGCGCAACGTAAGCCTCCTTGACCTTGGCAGAGAGGGCCATGAGCGCCTCTTGGAGAGGAGTGCAGGGGTAGACATCTTCAATAACATCGACATCGACGCCGCACAGCTCAGCTGCCTCGGCTCGAGCCGCATCAACATCCCAATCGCTGTCGAGAAGTGAGTACGGAGCAATCTCCTCCTGGGTCGTCTCGCCGATCTGAACCGCCTTTTCAGCCATGTCGCTGAAGGTCGTGTTGGAGAAGATCTCAGCAACAGTCAACGCGAGTCCTTCCTCACGAGCGGCGGCAACGAGCCTCATGGCGCGCAACGAGTCACCGCCCACGCCAAAGAAGTTGCTCTGGCGGAACACCTTGACCTCGGCGCCCAGGACCTTGTTCCATGCCCGCTGTAGCTGCTTCTCAACTGCCGACTCGGGCTCGTCCTCTTGGCCATCGCCGGACTGCAAGCTACCAAACTTCTCACGGGGGATGGAGTTGCCAATCTCGCGGAGCCTCTTGCGATCCGTCTTGCCAGACACCAGCGAGGGCATGTACCGAAGGGTGATGAAGGCGGCGGGGACCATGTATCGGGGTACCTTTGCACCGAGGGTGGTATCGATGTGGGAGAGGGCAGCGTTCAGTTCCTCTGAAGGTTCGGTGAACAGATCACCCGAGTCGGCCGGGGTGGCCTGGCCAGGCTCTACGAGGAAGGCCACCAGGGTCGGAGCACCATTCTCGGGCTTGATAACCTCTGCGGCGATCTTGATGCGCGAAGGAAGGCAATCGCGGATGTGGTGCTCGACCTCAGCGAGCTCAACACGTTGTCCACGGAGCTTGACTTGCTGGTCCTTTCTACCGACGAACTCGATAGAGCCAGGGTCCTTGGGATCGTAGCGGACCAAATCACCGGTCTTGTACAGGCGACCGTGACGGCCAGGATGCTCGCCATGTCCTGCCAACAACCACGTTGGGTCTTCGATGAAAACCTCAGCCGTCTTGTCAGGCTGGCCCAGATACCCGATGCCGACGACAGGGCCCTCCATGATCAGCTCGCCTACGCTACCGACAGGGGTCAGACGATTGTGGTCGTCGGGGTCGACAATCCATGACACACCGCCGACCGCCTTTCCGATGCCGGTTGAGATGTTCAGGGTGTTATTGATGGTACATCCAACAGTGCACTCCGAAGGGCCGTAGGCGATGACGAGCTGAACATGTTGGCTCCATGCAGCAGCATCGCTGGCCGACACGGCTTCCCCGCCCAGGCCTAGGACGTCCAGCGAAGGAATAATGTCGGCGTCCAGAACTCGGGCCACTGACGGGGTCATGTGCACCATGTTGGCCTTGCTGTCGCGAATGGCGCCACTGAGGTCGTTCATCCTGGCTTCTTCGGATGGCACACAGACACGACCGCCAGTGGACAGGGTGCACAGCATGCAGTCGATGCTAACATCGAAGGCATATGAGGGAAAGTCGAAGCACCGAGAAGTCGAGTTGTACCCAACGAGCTCGGCTCGCGGGATGGCACCGCTGGTGTAGTTTTCGTGCGAGATGACAACACCCTTTGGTTTTCCGGTGCTGCCAGAAGTGAAGATGATGTACATGGGCGATGAGGATGGGACATCTGGGAGAGGCTCATCCGACAGGTCTGGCATCACATCGAAGAAGTCGCCCGAAATGGCAATCACTTGGCCACCATCGACGATCCTCTGGCCCAGGGCGCACTGGGCCACCGATGTGAGTACCACCTCCGCGCCGGTCTGCTCGACGATGGTCCTTAATCGGGCCTCAGGCTGGCTGGGATCTGTGAGGGAGAATGTGGCGCCGGCCTTCATAACGCCTAGCAGGGCAACTATGGCCCACCTAGACTTCTCAAAGCAGAGGGGGATCCTTGTCCCAACCCCGACACCCCGGAACCGGAGGTGCCGCGCGAGCCGCGATGCGAGGTCGTCGAGCTCTTGATATGTGAGGTTGCCATCCCACGACTGCACAGCAATGGCGTCCGGCTGGCGACCAGCGACATCGGCAATAATGTCATGCATGCATCGCTCAACCAGCGGCGGCATCTCATTATTCCACTCCCACAGCTGGTCCAGATCCTTGGTCGTGGCTCCTAGGAGGTCTCCTACCCTCCGGTCCGGCTGCTCAAGCACATTCTTGAGGACATAGATGAAGTTGCTAACCTCTTGGTCGACGTCACTAGTCGCACTCCTGGTCGAGTGGACACCCGCGACCTCCAGGGCCTTGTCTGTGACTGAGACCTCGAGATACAAGGACTGTAAAGGCGCGTTAGTGGGGGTTCAAAAGATCCATGATGTATTGTGCGGCCGTTGTCCTCTCGAAGCCAAGAAGGACAGTTTTTGGTAACATCGGCACTTACATCCTCATCGGCAATTCCCGATATATCACCCTCTGGCTTGATCGAGTCGGGACGGTGACCAAAAAACAGCTTTGCGCCTAATGAGGGCGAGCATGGCGAGTTTACCGCGGACTCGTGTCCCTTGATGCCCTCGAGGGCCTGTGATGTGGTTGACTCAGGCCTGAAAGCCGAGTTGTCGATACGGAAAGATTGTCTCTGGACACTGCCATCTGGGAGAATGTAACCCCAATCGTAGCTACTGGGAAGCTCGTCGAGGGTCGGGGAAGTGGCAATAGTCCATGCCAGCAACAGTTCGTCCTTGTAAGCGGCGGGGTCCTGGGCCGTTGCTAAGGGGAGGCTCTTGATGACTGGCAAGAATGAAGAAAAGATGCGAGGCTTCTCGGGGATATCGATAATGGCGGATCCAGTGCCGCCGTCGCCGTCGATGATATGCATTGCGAAGTTGTCCTCGAAGGGTTGGTTGTATAAATTAGACGAGTATCAGGAGAGAATAGGAAGGGAGGACCACGGGTTTAATAAAGAGGAGAGCCCAAGAGAAGAGTGTGAGGGAGAATGAGAGAGAAAGGCGATATCACGAAATCGAAAAGAGAAAAGTCGGCATCTGTCCCTGTCTAAAGATATCCACGACCAGGTCCATCACCACAATGGACGGACGACAAGTCCATGATTAAGAATGCACCGTCAAACACTTGTCGGTCGGCCCAGTTGCACCACTGCGTGACCACCCGCGGGACGAAGGGGCCCCGGCTTCCTGGCTTGTGAAAACGGCCATCACGGCCATCCTCCAAGAGAAGTTTGCCTCTTTAGGACACGGCCCAAGACCAGGGTGGCACTGCATGAACTGCCCCCGTGGCGATTCTGGGCCAGACGATGGCTCCATTGGCTCCTAAGGAACAGCAGATTCGGACACCCCTGCTGAGAGGGCCTCGCAGGTACAGTAGCGGAAGCGGCGAGAGAGGGGCCCAAGAGGTGGGTTGAGTGGGAGCGTGGGAGAAGTGGGAGAAGTGGAAGCAGCCCAGAGAGAGTCGCATCAGATTAACGTTGAGAATGGGATCATCGGCTTCTCTAGCGGACCCACGGTCGCTCTTTTGCCCGGAGTGGGGTTACCGACCAGGCGCAGGGGCCGGAGTTGACTAAGGCACGCGCCAAAGGGAAGGAGCAAGATCTGATATCGCCTCCCCCCCCGGGGTACCAAGGGCGACCCGTAAGTAGGCACACGCGATGTTTTCTGGTCGCTCCCCGCGGATGTGTGTGTGTGGGAGAAGATCTGGAGTGTTGGTCGGGGGACCTTCGTTCTTCTGCTTCTTCTTTCTTTTTCTTCCATCTTGGAAAGGAAATCTCCAGGAATACTACCCCACGTGGAACGGTTTCAGGGACATGGTGTCTGTACCTGATGTAGAGAAACGCAGGGAGGGCATCAAGGCTCAACACCATCCATCCAGCACCCAGCAAGACCACCACCCCAACGACTCCCAACCAGCCAGCCAGCCAGAATGACGGGATGATGCAGGCCTGAATTGGAGGGCAGGCAACTTTGGGCTGCGGGGCCCCAAAGCTTCCATCAGAGAGGTCGTTCCCGACGTAGTCCCTGCTCTTCTCGTCTCGAGTCTCGTCATGATGAACGGCCGACTTCTCCTTTCGTATACAAACCCCCACCCTCCCTCCGCCAGGGTCTCGCCATAATGCCAGCGCTAATATGGTAGAGTACCGGCCTATACTATGCATCTTTTTCCTCTTTCGACAAGGCACGTCGCTTCCGTCTTGGATTGCCGTTGCAGTCCACGCTCTTGGCTTCAAGGGCGACACGGTAGGCGACCGTCGGCGACCAAAGGGCGCTCAGCAAGACAGGGGATCCCCTCTCCAAAACCACACACAAGCTGGCAGGTCTCGCAACACCTGACCTGCTTCGGTACCACAAAGTCCTCCTGCACCTGTCCGTTATTACTCGAACGCCGCCAGGACCGCACCAGTCTGTGCTAATGTGCCGGAGCCCGACGACAGGGCGTCGGGGCGGTTCTTCCTCAAGCCATGACATGGATCGGAAAGAAGAAGAAGCGGAACAATGTCTCTCTCTCTGGAGCTGAATTGCCGGATATAGCATGTTTCGAGCTGGATTTGGACCGCCGTGCGTCCGAACCTCGTCCCGTCCACTTAGACGGGCCTCTTCGCTGGCAGAGCTTTCAGCAGTTTCCAGCCGAGTGCTTCCGCTCCATCGTCACTTTTTTCCTGTATCCACGTCTACGCCGTGGAGAAACCCACGCTCAACCCACGCTCAACCTACGCTCGAGCCGCTCTTCATTGAACCGGTCTCAAGGCGATGTAACTGTGACGGAACCCATTGAGTATTCCAGCCCGTCGAGGCCAAATCGCGGCAAACTGGTCGATCTCAGAAAAAGACGACTCAAACATGACGAAACGGGACGATCTTGCAGAGTGGGGGATGGGGTTCGGGCAAGAAAACTTACGTACCAGGAAAAAGAGCATCACGACCGTAACCTTGGGGTCTTATGGTTCCCACGACCTCGCAGGCGGTTCCCAAGGATTGTCGGATCCAAGATCGGGGAGAGTTCCCGTCTGCCTCGATTCGATAACATGATGTGACGATCCTGAAGCCAAAAAGGTGATCTTTGGGTTGCACAAGGAGCTATCCTTGTTTAGACATTGAGCCTCGGTTCAGCGTTCAGTCGCTGGCCCAAAACAAGCCAGGTCATCAGCGGCTTGCCAGCCTAAAAGAGTCTGAGCGACCTCTACGGAGTAGTCATGGCCGAATTATTTCTGGATAGACTCCGATGGTGTACGTAATGATGGAGAGGGAGTGTCGTGAAGTCACAGTGTCTCGCGTCGCGCCCCGCGCAGTGTAGTTTTTCCGCTGCCGCGGTGCCGTTGATCAGATAAAAATTTTCGGGACGGCCGATTTCGGCCCGGGGGGTGAACGTAGAGACCCTAACAGCTGGCAGCTTCCAGGTTTGGATGAAACGTGCCCTGGTGGGAACGCTCATCTTATCTGATCATCAGATTAGATACCTTTGCCACAAAGAGCGACCAAACGCCGCTAAAGAGGATGGCTTCGGGGCGGCTTAAAGCTTAGAGCGACGGCGGCGGGATATGACGAGATGAGACAATGCAATAGCAGGCCCCAAGGTCCAAAGAGAAGGGACCATTGACGCGTGGGATGCGTGGGTATGGTGCCTTGAATGGAGCTCCGATCAGCCGCACCACCATCCATTCAGACACACACAGCAACTCCGAGACGAGATGGGAGATCCAAGATGAAGACGCAAGATGGAACCCAGAACCAAGGCGGACAAGCATTCAAGGGGACCCTACCCCCATCCAAGACCCTAGCAAACCAGAGCTATGGATCATCATGGGCTATTCCTCCCACGACCAGCCGCCGTTGACGGTGATGATGGTGTCAGCGTCCCTGCACCCCTTCTCCCACACTCACACTCACACTCACACACACCAAGACCCCTGAAGTTGTAATTGCCGCAACGGAGGTTGTATGCAGATGTCCCGCATCCCTCCTCGGCTGTTGTCGAGAACACATGTACCTACCTACTGTATCTCACTTCCATGGAACAAGAGCGACGGCACTGGCGGTGGGTCCTATGAGATGGCGATGGCTGGAAAAGACGGGTTAACACGGGTGTGCAGGTGATTGATAGCGGCGCGTCGACTGGATCCCCCCCATGCAGCGATGAGCGAGACAGCAGAGAGGCGCCCTGTCATCTGCAGCATTGTGTGCTAGAGGCGTTATTTTTTTTTCTTTTTCTTGAGCCTTTTCCGGGCCTGGTTCTGCGGGAGCAAAAAAGGAAGCCAGGGAACTGAGAGAGCAAAAAAACTTCCCAGGCACCTTAAGAAAATAAAGACTTGTCGCGTGTTGGCCTCCTCTTCCTTTGCCCTCCCTCAAGGATATTACCCGAAAGTCTGGAGAAAACAAACATCCCCGTCCCTTTTCGTCCCGGTACACAATCCCTGCCCTGGTGTCCCATCATGACAACTGAACCAACACACATCCATCCCGAGCCCTCGCGGCCAACACAGAGGCTCTCCATCCTCGAGGGCCCTGTTGACCCTCCCCTCGTTGACCTCACCTTGGGCGAGCTCCTCGAGCTCCAGACCTACCAGCACGGGAACCAAGAGTGTATCGTCATCCCCTGGACGGGAGCCCGGTGGACGTACAATGACCTCAACCAGCAGAGCTCGTCGCTGTCGCAGGCGCTGCTCGACATGGGAATTGGCGTTGGCGACCGCGTCGGCATCATGGCGGGAAACTGCGAGCAGTACGCCTCCGTCTTCTTCGCCGTGGCCAAGATCGGCGCCATCCTCGTCATCCTGAACAACACTTACACGCCGACCGAGGCCATGTACGGCCTCAAATTCTCCGACTGCAAGGTCTTCTTCACCACGCCACGGATCGGACGCCTGGACAATGGGCCGCTGCTCCAGCAGCTCGAGAACAAGAAGTCAGCACCGACGGTGGTGATGCTGAGGGGGGATGATTCGGGCAAATATTCAACTTACGACGAGCTGGTGGCTTCGGGGCGACGACAGAGTCACCAGAGGCTGTATCGGGCCATGAGCAAGGTGCTCCCACATCAGGTGGTCAATCTGCAGTTTACCAGTGGAACGACGGGCCTACCAAAAGCTGCCATGCTTACTCACCAGTAAGTCACAACTGAATGCACATGTGTATGTGTCTGTGTGTGTGTAAGTGTGCGTGTGTAAGGTGTATGGTTCTATTCCCAAGCTCAAGGCTCTGCATGGTTTTACTTCATGCGTATGGGATAGAAAACAGACAACTCAACATAACCGCACCATACACTCTAAACAACTTGTCAACGAAAAGGGACTGACCGAAAATGTTTATAGCAACCTCGTCAACAATTCCCGCTTCATCGGCGACCGGATGCGGCTAACTCCCGCCGACATCCTCTGCTGTCCTCCTCCTCTCTTCCACTGCTTCGGCCTAGTCCTCGGTCTTCTGGCTGTCGTCACCCACGGTGGTAAGATCGTGTATCCGGCCGAGATCTTTGATATCCCGTCGACACTCAAAGCCATCTCCGACGAGCGTTGCACTGCTGTGCACGGCGTCCCCGCCATGTTTGACTCGCTCTTCCAAGCCAAGTGGCCGGAGAACTTCAACTGCGAGAACCTCCGCACCGGTATCATCGCCGGTGCCCCTGTTCCGCGGTATCTGATGGAGCTGCTCGTAAATCGCTTCGGCATGACCGAGTTCACGAGCAGCTATGGCCTGACCGAGGCGTCGCCGACGTGCTTCAATGCCTTTACCGACGATGCGATTGACAAGCGGTTGACGACCGTGGGCACGCTGATGCCGCACGCTAAGGCCAAGATTGTCGATCGGGATGGTAATATTGTTCCTATTGGCGTGCGTGGTGAGTTGTGCATGGGAGGTTACCAGCTACAGGCTGGATACTGGAACAATTCGGAGAAGACCAACGAAACGATGATGAGGGACGCTTCAGGCGTCCTGTGGCTGCACACTGGTGACGAAGCTGTCTTTGATGCGGACGGCTACTGCACCATCACCGGTCGCTTCAAGGACATCATCATCAGAGGTAAGCAACCCTTTACTTCCCTCACCACCACAAGAGCCCGCAACTAACCTCTCCCCAAGGCGGAGAAAACATCTACCCCCTCGAGATCGAAGAGCGTCTCATGGCGCACCCCGCCATCTCCCGCGCCATCGTCGTCGGCCTCAAGAACAAGCACTACGGCGAAGTGGTCGGCGCCTTTGTCGAGCTGGCTGAGAGCCACCACAAGCCCAGCTTCGAGGAGCTCCGCGACTGGTGTCGCAAGCGTCTCGGCGGACACAAGTCTCCCGCGCACGTCTTCTGGCTCGGCGAGGACGATGTCCCGGCCAATGTGCCGTTGACGGGCAGCGGAAAGGTGCGCAAGTTTGAGATGGCAAAGTTGGGTGATGACCTTTTGAAGAAGCAAGCGAATACCTCCAAGTTGTAATTTAGTTTATTGGGATCTTGATTTCGATGGCCTTGTGAAACAGATAGATTCTATTCTGTATTGGGTTTAAAAAAGAATCGTTGCAGTTGGGTTAGTTTGTACATAGAATGATCATGGTCTGGGATAAAAAGCGACGGATTTTAACAGAGTGCTGGGAGGATATGTAATGTGAATCAAGACAAGTTTCTTGTCTAGCAAGAAATTACTATGCATTTGCAATTTTGAAATAAGCCAATTGCCGAGGGTCGTACACAACCTAGAAGTGTCCTCATTCCATCCATGTCCTACGACTAATAAAACACCATGATTTCATCTACTCATCTACAGCTTAGGCACCAAGCCCAGTCTCATACCACCAACAACCTTCTCATTCTCACCCAGAGGGCACAGCTGGAAGAACCTCTCCCGCGAGCACCGCACAAAGGCGCTACGCTTGTGAGGCAGGTCGACGAATTTGTCGAGGCCGAAACCGTGAATGAAGTCGTACATGACGACAGTCGAGTTGGTCTCCTTGGGCTCACCCACGACGTACATGGTGCGAGGGTCGTCAAGGTACAGGTAGTGCATCAAGCTGCTCCACCAAGCAGACACGCGGTGAGGGCCACGGAAGCGCACGTCACCCACGAGCGAGTGGCGGCCGCGGTCGAAGTCGCCTGCGTCGAAGTAGCCACCCAGGCGGTCCTCCTACACATAGCCAGTTAACAGATCTGTTCCGATACATGGGGGGAGAGGGGAGAGGGGAGAGGGGAGAGCCGGGACAAGAAGAAGAAGAATGGATCCTGCTTACCTTGGCCCAGTAGATCTCGAAATATGCAAAGTAGGTGTCGTCCCACTTGGCCAAGACGGCAACTTGGTGGGGGTCTTCATGGATGTTGCGCAGATACTCGCGGTGCTGATCCAGAGTTCCCGTCTCGTTCCAGCCCTGAGAGACACGGGGGTCGTTCTGCCACTCGTGGAACAGGCGAAGGTGTTCGGCATCCGTGTAGTCGAGCGAGACCATGGAGAAGGTCTCCTTGAGATGGGGGATCCATCGACTATAGATGACGGCACCAGGCGCGGGCTTGGCCGGCCGGATCGGGTGCCAGGACTGCTGGTATCGATCGGGGTCCTGAGGGTCGCCAGCCGAGGCAATCGTCATGGTGTTGTGGAGGGGGGTGAGAGGATATGATCCGAGAGGGTTCGAGGCCGGGAGCGACGAGGGAGACTCAGCAGGACACCAGACGGGTCGGGGACCGAAGGGAGAGCCAGCGCCTTGCCAGAAGGTGCTTCGCAGGACGAGCACGACGCTCTCATCAGTCTTTGTTGAGGGCTGGCGCTTCTCCTTCGCCTTGAGAGGGTGATCAATGGCAAGAAGAACGTCCTTGAGCTGCTGGCCAAGGACAGAAGCATTGGCACCCCGGAGTTCGAGGCGGAACGACTCCATTGACAGTCTCAGAGTAAAGAAAACATAGGCCAGAAGCCACGCCTGGCCCAGCGTAGGAGCCTCAGCGCCGTCCCAGTAGAATGTGACGCAAGGTGAGCGACGCGCGCGCGCCCAAGGGCCATTGTTCGACTGAGGAGGAAGCTCGCTTGACTTGAGGTCAATGGGGTCGGAGAAGACGAGTCGCGCATTGTGAAGTTCAAAGGGAAGCGGCTTGGCCGTCGCGGAGGCCTTTTCGACGAGCTTGTAGACGGGCGTGTCGACACCAGCAGGTGCGTCTGCCTTTTGCACGACGTACTCGTTCTGGTAAGGATGGGGAAGCTTGATGATGGCCTCGTCGGCCGAGACGGCGGAGAAGGAAGCAATTTGTGGTGACGACATATTTTCTATTGTGATTTAGGGTATATGGAGAGAGAGAGAGAGAGGGCGATGATGAAGAATTGGAGGAGGGGGGAAAGGGAAGAAGAAAGTAAGAAAAAACTGCTGTCTTTGCGCGCTCACGAAGCTATTCGCATGAGAGACACAAGGAAAAAGAAAAGAAAAAAAAACCATTCCGCCTTGTTACTCCAACATGTATCAGAATATTCCGCACATTGCCCGTCTCACACGACGCCACTTCGGGATGAGAGGACCTCACGCGCCGGCTTGCTGCAGTTACAACACAGCAAGCCCGTGGCCAAGCGTTGGTGGTGGTGGATATTGGATCCAGATTCCGACCATCCATCCATCCCTTTCCCCCCCAAGACCAGAGGCCGGCTGGCGAGGGTGCTTGGCCGGCCGGCTGGTGGTGGTGGTCTCTGACATGATAATCTGCAGGCGGTGTTTAGGTGCATTTTGGCGCGCGAGACGGAGAAGGGGGGCGCGACGACGTCAACGATCAACCGAGATGGGAGTGGGTTGCAAACTTGGCAATAACGGTTACCTTTGCCGTGCCGCATTCTCGCTACATACCGACTACCGAGAAACCTGGAATCCAGGAGAGATACATATGATATCCCCCCCTGTCGTTGCCGGGTATGGTCACATCTTCACACACACGCCCCCATACCCTTCAAGGAAGGCAAGCAATAAACCACCCACGCCGAGGAATATCACGGACAGCACGGGAAAAGTGAAGCTAACCTGGAATATTCTCCCAAGACCGACCCGGACCAAGCGGTCGACCAGCTTTGATATACCGCCATGTAACCTCTCAGGGCGCAATTGGGGGGGCAGCAAGTCCAAGCTTCCCCTTCAGCGGACACGTATTCGTACGTTCCAGCAAGGTCACACACAGCGACACATTTTTTTTTTATCTTTTGTGACGATTTCTGGAAAAATAAAGGAAAAACAAAAACAAGAAAAAGAACCGGTCTCCGAGCAAGATACATAGATCCCTTCACAGCTCGCCCCGACAATACGGCACGGTATCCAAGCCGTGCCGTGCCGAGTGGCTTGCTCGGCATCGTTGAATGAGGTGCGCGAACGAAGGTGTGAGGCGGATCTGATAACCTTAACAGCTAGACGTCCCCTGGCCCCTTTGGTGTGGTGTAACGCTGGTGTTCCTGCCCTCTTGTCTCTCATTTCATTACGCCCACGCCCCAGCAGTTCACTTGTAAAGGTCCGTTCTCGGAGACCGGCAAGATTACCTAAGCTGCGGGTCGCGAGGGGTGTGTTCTGCCGTCTACCACCGCCTGTCGTGGGTGGTCAGATCAGATAAAAAGGCCTCACTCTGAGACCCTCCCTCCCCATTGGCCACAGGGGATCGGTCCACTTCTTAGCGCCGACCGAAAAAGTCGCCGGTCTAGTCCGATCCACAAATTCCAGGTCCCATTCGATGGGTCCAAATCAGGCAACTGATCTTCCACATTATCACATCACCACTTTCACAAGTCGTGGGATTTGTCTCGGGGGACAGCCCTCAGAACTCCCCCACCTCTTTTGTACATCCACATCCACAGACTAACCCCCGTGCCGATGAACCTTCTCACGAACCAACAACAGAAAGAAAAAAAAAAACTCACATCATCCCGCCTCAAGAGACCCATCGGTTCGCCAAGGATCGTCGGTTTTTCGTGGGGGAGAACGTTGGGAGTGAGGCAAATGCCGTTCCGTCCTATCCACGCGTTTCTGCCGGCTTATTGCGCTTATGCCGGTACTTTCAGATGAGGGAGGAGAGCAGCAAAGAGGGGAAGTTCGGCATCTTCACGGTGTTCTCAGGGTGTGATCCACGGTTCAGTGATCATCCAGAACCCCCCCTCGGGTCCCTGATGCTCTCATTTGAAGAGTGTTCCATTGGTTGAGGGACGCAAAGAAACGATATTCCTTTGTCATTTGGTGTGGGATGGTGGCCAACCATGGGGTACTGATTACCTGATAATATCGTCCGCTGAGGCTATTGCAGAGTCCAAGATCCCAGCGGGTCTGTTGGGCAACACTCGGAACAGCGCGCAGGACCAAGTGGTTTACTCTGTCAGCCTCCAAGTGGGAAGGCATCCACCGATGGAAAGTTCTCCTGATGGAGCCACCAAGATGACTACATGGATGACTTAATCTACGGCAAGGACGGCACCTTGGATTCAAGGCTCTAAGAAGGCAAAACACTAGAAACGACCATGAAAGTCGAGAGATGAATCGAGAGACTGCTACCAACTTTCCAATAATCTCTTCATTCTCTCTCTCTTCTGTCTAGGCTCATCGCAATGGAAAAAACGACATGCCATGTTGATGCAACTCGTGGAGTCTCAAGTAGATTGTGACCTGGAGCAAATCTGAGCCCTGAAGGATGTGTATCTTAACAACAATAATCAGTACATAATAAATCAGGCGCTCTACCTAATTCATGAAGCTGTTCTCTTGATATGCAGTGTCGTCTCGGTGTTGGGATGACCGTCTCCTGAAATCATCTCTCAACTCCCTCCAAGAGTTGCCAACTACACTCATTCATTAACAACCTACACATTCTCATTCTTCATCTCTATACAATGACCGCAGCAATAGATCGCCGGCGTGTTCAATCTCACGCTCGCCAATATCCTGGATGTCCTTGGTCGTCCACAGGCTTACTTCCCATCCATCTGCCTCCTCACCATTTTATGATGGCGAGCTGCAACGGGTGTTGGAGACGTACGCTGTAGCTCAGGTATTTTACTGGGTTGGGTGAGATATCCATCCACCCCCTGCCCTTTCTTATCTCCTCCTATCGACTTACGCACCTTTATGCTGTTGGTTCTGTCCTTTTCATCTTCAGCCCTATGGCTCTTGGCGGCCCCCAAGTTTTTGGGTGGCTGCGCGGCTTCTTCTTGGCGTGTGTCTCACTTGCATGAGCTGGGTTATCAATCTACTCTATCAATCGAGTTGGCTTATACCTCCACGACAGTATTCAAAAAGACAATCTTCAAAGGGCAACCAAGATGGAAAACGGACACAACGGTCTCGATCATTCTCTCAGAATCTTTATTGCCGACACTTCCTCACACCAGAACATAGCCTTCATGTCCCCCCTTTACATCATCACAACATGGCTCTCTGGCTGTATCTCTGAAGCTTTCCTCGAGGGACCCGGTTTCCGCTGGGGCTTCGGTATCTTCTACGTTGCTACTCCCGTCGGTACGCTCCCAATTTTCGGCCTGTTCATGCACTATTACTACGAGGCTGAGAAGACAGGCCTGGTGCGAAAGCGGGAGAGCAACCGATCCATCTGGAAGTCCATCTCCCACCACGGCCGAGAATTCGATGCCGTGGGCTTACTGCTTACCATCTCCTTACAGACCGCACTTCCGTAGGCGCCTGCATCCTCGCCGGGTCTTTTTTTTAGCTTCTACTGCTGGGACGCATACTTTGCGAGCTTCCTTCGGGTTGTCAACGGACTGAGCGTCACAGAAACAATGTATGTCGCCAACATGTATCTATAACATCGGGCCATGCCTCTAAACTCTAGTTGCCAGTTGGTGGATCCATCGCACAGACAAGCTCAAGTGGATATGTCTCTTCTTTGGCGTGCCAGTGACGATATCCTCGGTGTCGGCCTCATGATTCACTTCCGGCAAGTCGACGTAAACATCAGTCATATCGTCATGTACCAGATATTCATCGCCTTTACCGGTGGCACTATCTTCATCTGTGAAAAGACCGCTGTCATGGCTGCTGTGTCGCATTAGTACGTTGCTCGCTGTCGAGGGGTGTGAACAGGCTAGGGATCGTTTTTGAAGGAGGTGTCACTGTTTTGCTCTCACAATAAGCAGAAACAATAGCCGTCGAATTAAAACAACATCGTAGTATTCTGCGAAAACATACCCAACTATTAATTATCGATACATCTTCTTATTCCCCTCTTCAACCTCTGATGTCCATCCATACCCTCAAACCCTTCTGTTTCATCAACCTACCCTGTAGTCATACAGTGAGACCTGGACAACCCGCTCGACACCAGGACATCCTTGGGATCGGAGAGCCTGAGTAGCCCGTCAAGGCTAACCTTAACAATGTCCTTGGCTAGGTGCCCCCGAGGAGACCGCTTCGAATACTGGCTCGGGCAGTCACTCGCTATTTCAGCAACCGTTCCTCAAGCTGGTCAGCGCAAGCAACAACAACACTCTCGGATGATATTTTCAAATCATGACCTCGGACTTGGATTAATTACGGAAACCAATGCTACAAACATAATTCTTTTACTCGAATGCAGTGCACGCCCAGATGCGTCGATAAAACGACTTGTATCCCTCTAACGCCGATACCAAATGACCTCCGAATGGCTCTCCGATGTCTATCTTAGACCTTGGCCTCCTGAGTCTTGCGTCCGCCAAGCTGCATGTAGTTCCAGCAAACTAAGTTATCAATGTTAGCATCCAATATCAAGACAAGTGAGTTGACTGCTGAGCACTTACTTCCCCAACCGAGGTCGTCCCTGAAGTAGGCGTGGGCAACGTCCTCGCCCGAGATGGTACCTGCGTCGGGGCCGTACGCGACGGCCTTCTTGCCAACGGCGAGACCGATCATGGGAGGATTGTGCTGGAGCTCCTTGTACTTGGCGTCATGGCCAGTGCGGTGGCTGATGATGGACTGGTGGATGTTCTGCGCGGCGAAGTGGCCGTGGTGCATGGCTCCGCCGCATCGCTTGATGCCAGACCACTTGATAATGTCGCCGGCAGCGAAGTGGTACTGGGCGTTGGGAGTACCCTCCTGAAAGCTGAGGCTATAAGGGGTATTAGACATGTTGCTACTTGCGACCAAGGCATGATAGTGACTCACTTGGGCTTGATCTTGACGTAACCCTCCTCATCCAAGGCAGAAGCAGGGAGATACGTGCTGGTGGAAACGCTCTTGGAGATGGCCATGATAACTTCGCTAGCAAAGATCTTGTTGCCATTCGTGAACTCGATCTCATGCTTGACGCTACCATCGACTGACTCAATCTTCTTGGTAGAAGCTAGGCGGTGGCTCATAAGAACCTCGACGCCGCCCTCTCGGAGCAGCTCAAGAGCCCGGTCCTTGGTCTCGTCAGGGAGACCCTCAGAGGACAGAAGCTTGTCCCTGGAGTGAACGAGCGTCACATGGATATGGGGCTTAACCATCTTGAGTTCCGCAGCCATCTCAATGCCGACAGCACCTCCGCCGACAACGACAACACCGTGCTTGGCGTTCTTGACAGCATTGATGTGGTTCTCGGCCTCGTGAAGATACTGCTTCCGGGTCAAGGACTGGGGGACGACAGGCCAGACACGTCGTAGGCCTGTAGCGGCAACGAAGTAGTCGTATTGGTGAGTGCTCTGGTGCTGGGTGAGGTGGGCCGCAACGGTGGCCGTCTTGGACACCGGGTCAACGTTGGTAACGGAGCCCTGGATAACCTTGACATTGGGGAACTGGATGCCGGGAATGTCGGAGAACTTGACCCAGGCCTTTTGGGCATAGTCAGAGTCGGCGAGAGCCAGTGGCGAGCCGATCAAGTGATCTATAGTAATAGTGGTCAGTTATAGTTCCCAGCTGTAGTTCCCGAGGCTCGACGGAGAAGCAGCTGAGGAGGAGCAGCTGAGGAGCGGAGCGTGCGTGGTAGCGGATACGGATGTTCACTTACAGTAGCCATCACGTTCATCAACGATAGTAATCTCAACACGGAACTGGGGCATGTCAGGGTGATGGACGTAAGGCTCGGAGCTCTGGCGGGGCGTCAAGCCCCAGCTGAGATCGAGCAGATTGACGGCAGTAGCCAGACCCGCGTAACAGCCGCCGGCGACGAAGACACGCACGGCGTGGGATGCTTCGGGGAGTGAGCCCATGGTGGTGGCGCTGGAGAGGAGCTTGGGATGGGGGAATATGGGACGATTTCGATATGCAGGCGGAGAAATCGACGCTATGGGAATGGCTCTTGCACGGAGCTGATGCGTCGATGCGAGAACAAATGGAGGCAACGAGGACCAGGCACGGCACGAGAAGGCAAGCGTGGTGTGAGAGCAAGCAGATGCGTGGGGGGTCTTTAGCAGCAACGGTTCCGAGAGTCTGGTAGAGGCCCGGGAGATGAGCATGAGCCGGAGATGGAGTTGAAGGATTGAAGAGGAAAAGGATGAGAAGGGGAATTTGAAGTGCCGAAGGGAGACGAAGGCGGGAATATAGACGTTCGGAAATAATAGAGGGCAACGCCCCCTACCCCCCTTCTCTTCTGAAAGGCATCGGTGACGGCAGTGGTGACGCAGGGCCCCAGCATGACACAGCAAGCCAGAAGCAGCAGAGACAGCGATTTTGGGCCGAGCAGACGGAGCGAGAATCGGATCAAAGGGTACTGCTCCGAGACGCCGCCCTCCACTGGCAGACAACGGCTACGGAACTCCGGGGATAGTAGGATCTGAGACCTTGAGACCTTGATTATCTTGCTTTGCACAGCCTCCCAGTTCCCAGTCGGTCTTGATTTCCAATTGTCCGGGGACGACAAATGATTTGAAAGCCGGACAGCAGAGCCAGTCGGACGAAGCCATTGAAGAAGCCGTCGTGGGTCCGGGGGTCCATCTTGCCAGGGAGGTTTGTTGGATACAGGGACAAGACACATACACACCGGCTCTTGTGTGTTGTTTTTGGTGGGAAAAAATAGCCCCAACTGTGGAGATAAAGTTATCAGATCCGTCCCAAGTGCGTCAGCCACCGGGGGTCGATTGGGTACGTACCTGAGCACGTGCGCTGCTCGGGAACGGGTATCAGCAAACAGTGCGAGATGGCGAACTCGGCTGGGTGGGATGCTGGGTGAGAGGATTGGAGCAACAGGGGGGAGGAAGAGAGAGAAAAAGGAAGGAAAGGCCAAAGGGGTCCACCCGGGAATGCGTCGTTCCACCTGACCTGATTTTCTGTCCAACTATTGGGAAAGAGTGTTGATGGGCTTGGATGGAGTATTGAGCACGTCTTTGGATGTCCTTCGCACTTCGGAGATAGTTAGAGAGAAGTCGCACTAGCTGCTCTGTTGGCATCAACTTGCGTGCTGATCATGAGGAAACCTCCTCGGATTCACAGGCCGAATCACCGACAGATACTCTCTTCCATCTCCCAATCCGATCACATGTAGGTATGTAGCTTCACAAACTGCGTTGAGCCGCCGCTAAAGATATAACGGGACCAGCCAGACCGGCCCGTGGTTTGAGCCATTTTCCCACAGCGTAACATGGCCAGCGAGGCCAGCGCAGTCCGTTTCAAAGGTAGCAGGATCCCTGTGAGCTTGCGCGCCTTGAGCGGCCGGTTGCGTTGATCAAATTTCTCAACCGAATTAATGAGTATGTAATGCCGGCATCGTCTCTCTCTGCCAGGGAAGAAAAAATCAATTTTTTTTTTTTTTGCCGCCATACATTCTCATCCCGCGACCGGAGAGAGGGCTGTGCCGAATGCTTGTTGGGCCCTGGCCGGGCTCTGAGTGACGATCCGTCAATCTTTTGGGAAGCAAACTTGGCGCTGGCTGATTGATTGATTGATTTCGAGTCGAACGCACCAACAATTATCTGATCCGAGAATCCTGGACATGCGTAGGTAGCGTTGTCCCGACGGGCCAATCCTGACAAGGGCGAGGCCGGACCCCTGTTCATTAAGTCACATTGGGTCGACTTGGTGGGAGGGTTGCTTGTGGCTCCATTCCAGGGTCCCACGCCATCCAAAATTGATGCCCAGTGCGCAAGTCTGGCAAAAGGGCCCGACGCCGTCATATTTGTTCGCCGCCCGTCTCGCCTTCGGCGCCGACCTCAACGCCGTTCCAGAAGGGAAAGAAGTAGTACCTGTACCATGGCGGCTCGAGATTGATAAGGGGTGAAGTGGATGGGTGTGGCGCTAGTCGGCAGTGGATCTATCCACCCGATTTCGGGGTGAACAAAGACGTGGATCTGATAATAACATTAGGACGGGAGGTAAGGAAGGTACGGAAACGAAGTGCTCCCGTCCCGTACCCCCTCTGAGACTGCTAACATCCTTTTTTACCACCTGCCGCACAGAGCACGTCTCTTCTCCACGGACACAGCAGCTCATATCATCTTCCACACCAGGAATTCCGTGTCCATCCCCCAACCCCTCCCACGCTCTCTAACTCTTTTCTCTTTTCCTCACACCACATCCCACACACCACTGTGAGCCCCTCCTCTCGTGTCCCAGTCCGTCACCCTAGTCATGCCCAATTCGGCGATCCGTCCCCGAGATGGGACGTGGGATTGATTCACAGAAACGCGGATCTGAGTAAAGCCCCCAATGCTCGCTGCCATCCCCCTCGCCCAGTGGGGTCATCTTCCGCTTCTTCGCTACGGTTTCTTTCTGGCCTCGTTAACAAGGGGCGAGTCGAGCCCATGAAGATCCCGTCCATGATGCTGACCTCTTCACCACTAACACGCGACCCCCGGCTCACTTGTGGCCATGGCGGGACAGGCTACGGCCACCTCGCAGCACTCTGAAGCCTCCGTCTCCGTCTCCGTCCACTTTTCTTTACCCGTTTCCTTCTCCTGCTTTGTAGCTCATGCGCGGGCTGGCCTGGCTCATGGGTTCGTCTGGTCCCTCCGTCGCCGCGCCAAGACTGGATGAGGAACCGATCTGCGCGAACTTGTTCTTCACTCATCACCAACACTTGTTTGGCACTGTTACATTTTTCTCTCTTGTGAATTCTTGATTTTACCCTCGTTCTCTCTTTACGTGAAAAATTTCTCCCCCATTCCTTACCGTCTCTTTCTAGACTTTTGTTCAAAGGGGGCCATGTTCTGGGACTCGTGAAATCCAAGCTCTCCCAGCTCCATCGAACCACTGACAAGCCAACGTGCCACCGAAGATGGCCTCAGTTTCCCCAGAGCAGCAGGACAATGCTGTTCCCAAGGACATCTCTAACAACCCCTCAAACGAGATCTCTGGCGTCGTTGACGTAGAAGCTGCAAAGGACGCGACCGAAAATGTCCAGTTGAACGATGCGCAAGGGAGCGACGACCCTACTGAGAAGGAGTCGACTGTGAAGGAGACCAAGGATGTCAAGGCCGAGTCTGCACAGGATGCGCCTGCTGAGTCTGCCAAAGATGCTGCTCTGAATAATACGGCGATCGACGCTCCAAAAGACGCCGTTAAAGAGGTTGACAATGCGACTGTCGAGGCACCCCAGGTTGCGCCAGCAGGGACTTCGAAGGATATTGTCGACCACGAGGTTCAAGATGCGCCCAAGGAGTCTGCAAAGCCACTCACTACTGCCCATGACGACGCCCTTGAGCGCGCGTCGCAGCCCTCACACTCCCCGCGACCGTCGTCGAGATCGTCTTCCCAGTCTGCGACCTCCCAATCGGCCAAGGAGCAGCCCAAGGTTAGTCATTGATGAAAACTTTGACATTGCTAAGATATTGGATCTCAGTTGCTCACATGTCATCTTGGAATCAACAGGGTTCGAAAGAGTTCTTCACCTACTTCCAGCTTCTCCTCTACGCCCACCCGACATGGGTCGACATACTTCTCCTCATCGTCGGTACCATTACCGCCATCGCGGCTGGTGTGCCCTTCCCTCTCATGGGTATCATCTTCGGTCAGCTCGTCAACGATCTCAATACGGCAACTTGCGAGGCCGGCGCCGCAGTGCCTACCCAGCCACTCGATGAGATCCAGGATGGCATTAATAAGAAGGTCCTCCTGCTCACTTACATCGCCATTGCGAGTTTCTGTCTTATCTACACCTACATCGTCACCTGGTCAATCTTCAGTCGCCGCCTCGAGACCCGTCTTCGCGATCGATACTTCATGAAGGTTCTCCAGCAAGATGCCACCTTCTTCGACAAACGCCAGGCCGGTGAGATCTCGTCGCGCCTCAACGCTGATATCCAGGCTATCCAGTCGGGCACTTCTGAGAAGGTCGGAATTTGTATGGCCTGTACATCCTTCTTCATCACTGCGTACGTTGTCGCCTTTATCAAAAACACCAAGCTTGCCGCCATGCTTGTGTCCCTCGTCCCTGCCTTCATGCTTCTCGCTGGTGTTGCAAGTGTCTTCACGGCCAAGTATACCAGCAGCATGTCCGATAGGATCGCTTCGGCTTCGTCCATCGCCTCCGAGGTGCTCTCCAACATCCCGGTTGTTCAGGCCTTTGGTGCCGGTCCTCGTCTCGAAGCCATCTTCTCGGAGAGGATGAAAGCGGCTCGCAAGCAGGGCATCAACAAGGCTTTCGTCGCTGCCATTCAGGCTGGTGGACTTTACTTTATCTCCTATTCGGCCAACGCCCTTTCTTTCTGGCAGGGCAGTAAGCAAATCGCCGAGACGGCTAGGAACAATGGCGAGGGAATCTCGGTCGGTGATATCTACACTGTTATTCTGCTGCTCGTTGATGGTATGTCTACATCAGTCGCCCGAGTTGAGTTCGTTTGTGCTAAATCCCCATCCAGCTTGTGTTATTCTTGGTTCCATCGCGCCCCTGTTGCCTCTTATCGGTGCCGCTGCCGGTTCTTTCCGGAAGCTCCGCGAGGATATGGACATCCCGGCTGCCATTGATTCTGGTTCAGAGGAGGGCGAGAAGCTCCCTACCGTTGAGGGAACCGTCACTTTCAAGGATGTCTCTTTCGCCTATGTCTCGCGGCCTCACCACCCCGTCCTCAAGAGTGTTTCGTTCGAATGCCCTGCTGGCAAGCACACCGCGCTTGTTGGCCTGTCTGGCAGCGGCAAATCGACAGTTGCTGGTCTTACATCAAGGATCTATGATCCCACCGAAGGAACGGTCTACCTAGATGGACATGACATCAGGGATCTCCATGTGAGGAGTTTGAGGAGCCACATGAGCCTGGTCCAGCAGGAGCCCTCCCTCTTGGATCGTTCAATCGTCGAGAACATCGCCCTCGGTATCCTCAACTCACCCCAGCCCGACCACCAACGTTTCCAGGCCACTATTCTCGGATCTGGTCTTGCCAAGCTTGCTGCCAAGCTTCGTGAAGGCCAAGACCTCAAGACTACTGCACAGTCCTTTGGCCAGGACATGGTTGACCTAGTTGAGCGAGTTCAGGAAGCTACCAAGCTGGCAGACGCGCATGGATTCATTAGCAAGCTTGAGAATGGTTTCGGAACCAAGGTTGGCGCTGGCGGAAAGCTCGTAAGTGGCGGGCAGCGTCAACGAATTGCTCTGGCCCGAGCCTTGATCCGCGATCCCAAGATCCTCATCCTCGACGAGGCTACGGCTTCACTCGACTCTGCCAGTGAGCATCGTATTCAGATGGCTATCGAGTCGATTGCCAAGAACCGAACCGTCATTGCCATCGCCCACCGTCTGTCCACTATCAAGAATGCCGACAATATCATTGTCATGAACAGTGGTGAGATCATCGAGCAGGGAACTCACCTGGAGCTCATGGCCCTGGGTGGTTCATACGCCAGCATGGTCCGCCTCCAGACTGTAAACTCTGACGATAGTCACTCGATTACTAGCACGATCAAGGAGACCGGCGATGGCATCTACTCCGAAAAGGACTCGATGAGCTTCGAGAAGGTCAAGAGCGTTGACAAAGAGGTCAAGGTCGAGGCCAAGACCGAAGAGGCAAAGGACAAGGAGGCTGAACCTGAAGGAGACGCGGCCCTGGACTCGGGCAAGTCGGCTTGGGTAGTCATGAAGAGCATCGGACGCATGGCACGACCCTACTTTCTTTACATCATCGTCTGCATTTTCGCTGCTACGATTGTCGGCATGACCTTCTCAGCCGGCGGTCTCATCTTCGGTTACACCATCGATAACGTCAGCCCTTGTAACACTTCTTCGGACATTATCTGGGCTGGTAAGTTCTTTGGAGGCATGTGGTTCCTCGTCGCCGTGGTGGAGCTCTTCGCCAACATCACGAGTTGGACTGGATTTGGTATGGTCGCCGAGAAGCTGCTGTTCAAGATCCGAGTGCTCTGCTTCCGGTCTCTGTATGAACAGGATCTTGACTGGCATCAGTCTGAGGGTCGCACCCCGACGGCACTCCTCTCTGTCATCACGACGGATGCTGCCGCCGTTGGTGGCTTCAGTGGCTCCATCATTGGTACAATCTTCTCGATTGTGGTCAACTTCCTCATCGCTATCATTCTCTCGCACATTATCTCGTGGAGAATTGCCATTGTCTGCCTGGTCGTCGTCCCCCTCCTACTCGGTTCTGGTATCATGCAACTGCGTTCGCTGTCCCAATTCGAGCGTCGCCACGCGGGCGCCTTTTCTGGTGCCGTGGGTATCTCCGTCGAGGCTGTCAACTCCTTCAAGACTATCTCGTCACTGTCGATCGAGGAAGAGGTCATGGGCAGTTACCGCCGCGCCCTGAAGGCTCCTCGAAAAGAGATTACGTTCGCGTCGATGTACGCCAACCTTTGGCTAGCCATCGCCAACAGCACAGGAAACCTGATCTACGCGTTCGCTTACTGGTGGGGATCGACTCAGATCACCGAGGGCAAGGCCACACAGACCGAGTTCTTCATCATCCTCATCTGCATGCTCGTCAGTGCTCAGCTCTGGGGTCAGATGTTCAGTCTTGCGCCCGAGGTGTCTCGAGCCCGAGCAGCGGCTTCGCGTATCCTGAGCTTGATCGACATTGGCTCTTCGAAGGACCAAGCGCACAAGAAGAAGATTGCGCCGGCCGCTATCGCGAACAGCGAGAAGGATATCGAGGCCAGCGCGGAGGCCCCTCCGAAGAGCAGCGGCAAGGGTGCGACCATTGTCTTCAACGACGTTAAATTCTCATATCCCGCGCGGCCGCACATTCAGATTCTCACTGGCATGTCGTTCACCATCCAGGCTGGCCAGTTTGTTGGTCTCGTAGGACCCTCGGGTGCGGGCAAATCAACCATCATGTCGCTAGTACAGCGTATGTACCGGCCCTCCGGCGGAACGGTTGAGATCAATGGGGCGGACATTTGCGCTCGTGAGGGTACCCAATTCCGCAACGACATCGCCGTGGTGCCCCAGGACTGCGCCCTCTTCGATGGAACTGTCCGGTTCAACGTGGCGCTTGGCTCAACGCCCGAGCATGAGGCAACGGACGAGGAGATCCACGAGGCATGCAAACTCGCCAACATTCACGACATGATCATGGAGCTACCCAATGGATACGACACCGAATGCGGACCGAACGGCTCACGGCTTTCGGGCGGTCAACGGCAACGCCTCGCTATTGCTCGAGCTCTGGTGCGTAAGCCGAAGCTCCTCCTTCTTGACGAAAGCACCAGCGCCCTGGACGCGGAGAGCGAGCGGGCCCTCCAGGAGGGTCTGGAGAAGGTTGCGCGGGGCATTACGGTGATTGCCATTACTCACCGACTGCACACTGTGCGCAAGGCGGATGTCATTTTCGTTGTCGAAGCTGGAAAGGTTGTGGACAAGGGCCGGCACGAGGACCTGGTGGAGCGAAGCGAGTCGTACCGCGTTAATGCCCTTCAGCAGATGTTGGGCAACTAAAGGGGGAGAGGGGTTGGTTTGATGGGTGCCTAGGTTGTGCGAGGGGATTCATGTTTGTCTTGATAGACTCTTTTTTTCACATTTTTTTCGTTTTCTACAACACTGGGGGAAGACAAGACCAGTTTGAGATACCAGAAGATACAGTATGTAATAGTCAAAAAGACTGGCCAACATGGGGCAGAGAAAATAGTAAATGAAAGAAAAAGCGGATGTTGTTACCAGTGTTGCTGTCGTTTCTCGTTGCCTGCCAGGTGGTTTGTTTGCGTGTGTTTGTGGCAGGGATGGTGTTGAGCTGTTAGTTTGAGGTTTATTACGGAGCAGCTGTAGAACAGGTTCGTGATGTTGTGAGGGAAGAAGGAAATGGTGGGTGGGATGCCCCCCCACGAATAATGCAGTGGAGAGTCAGTTTCGATGCAACGCTGCGAGGCTGTGTCTGCTGACCAACTCGGGAGTTTATACAGCACCTACTTACCTACCTAGTACCTATTCCTCGACTTGGCTACCGAATGACATCCACTTACTCCGTATAGAGTCGTGATTCAAGCATTGGAGATGAGAGACATCAAAAAACGAAGCCAAGGCTCGTGAGATTCAGGGGGGGGGGGAATGGTTCTAGACCTGACCCGGATTCTCCCATTCCTGATCCAATGAAAAGTAGAAGAAAGGGAGAGGAAAAAAAAAAAGAAATGAGGATTTTGCAACAGTCAGTTCCTGACGATATCATGCATTTCAAGACGTCAATTTGGCACAGGGTCCAACAATTGTCAAGTACATAAACCTACCTAGGGCTGTTCGTCACGCTCAACTTTTGTTCCAGGGAAGGTAGCACGAGGCTCGGTGTCCAGAAGCAGTATCGACGTCAGTGTACATGGGTACGAATGGGCTTCAGCCTATTACAAGCAAGGTTCATGTACCCTTTCAGCAAGTATCTGTCCCCAAAATCCACTCTCCTCCAGTCCTTTGGTCCACGGGGCTGTCATCGCCCTATAATTTGCAGCCGTGAGGCTTCACTTCCCATTGTCGCCTAGACAAGCAGACAAGCAGACAAGCATCAAACAAGTTATCACCCACGCTTTGCTGCGCCAAGGCAGGCAGGATCCCCCCCTCACTCAAGTTCCCGTCGTCGATCCTTCTGGATAGTCGGGGGAAAGAGGTCACGCGCCTAACATTCCTCAGTTGTCATCTGTACTAAGAAAGGGGCGGCGGGCCGAAAGGCTGACGTTAGTGCTGTACCCAGCCAAAACCATCTTTCCCACGCGGCCAACGTTGCGATTTGTGGATTGGGGACGGGACACACACACACGATTGAAGCCCTCAAACCACATGTCGCCGCTCACCACCACCAGCAGAGGACCCTCTTCTGACTCCGCTCGAATGTCTCGTTAGAAGGGGTTAGAGAAAAAAAAAACTCTGTTGGTTACTCCTCCGACCCGGACTCTTCTCTCTTCCATCGTTCTGGACCAGGTCGCAACCATTCCGATCCCAACTAACCCCGACAATCCCTCCTCCGTTCCCGGCGCTGTCCCTACTGCTGCCGCTGCCGCTGCTGCTGTCCCACGCCATCACGGCCTTCAAGACACTCGACCGACACGCAACGTTGGGCGAGGAGGGAGTCCCACTGCTTCTGCCCTGCGAGACGAACTCTCCCTGGCTCAACACGACATCGCCGCCGCCACTGCATCTAGCTCCCGTAGCCCTCACCTCCGCGGTAGCTACGACAACGACGACAACGTCACCGAACAATTCGAGCTCCTCGACTACCCGCCTATACAGGCCCGTCACGACGCTTCTGATCGAGAGGCCCGGAAACAAGCGAGACGAGACGAGAAAAGGCGCTGGCTCGACGAGCAGGACGAGATGAAGTTCTCCCACAGTATCCAATTCAATGCTGTTCCGGACTGGAGCAGTCACTATCTTGCTTACAGTAACCTCAAGAAGCTGTAAGTGTAGCTTGCTCCCTCCACTACTCTCCTTGCCCTTGAGCTCCAAATTGGACTCCCCTTCGACTAACCGTCTTTCAACAGGATCTATCAGCTCGAAAAAACCGTCCACCAGAGCCGCGCCGGCGATGCCGAATCAAGACCTCTCATCAGCAGCGAGGACCCTGTAGAGGTTTTCTCCAGGGCCCTTGGCATAGAGCTCGAAAAGATCTGCTCCTTCTACGTTGCGAAAGAGGGCGAGCTCCTCGAAGAGGCTGCCCAGCTTCAGGCTGACCTTGGTGACGAATCTGCGATCGAAGACGATGGCTACATGCGCCGCCTTTCTGCTTCTTCACGCCACCGCACCCACAGCCGAAATCCTCGCTCGAGGAGCCCCCAAAGCCGTAGCTCCGACAATGACGATAGCGGTAGTGACGAGGACGAAACGACGGGCCTGACGAGGCGGAGAAGTAGCGGGGCGAGGAGGAAGACAGCCTCCAATTCCAAGACGTCGGGGGGAGAGATGGCTACCTCTGGCGATTTTGGACGCGCTGCGAGGAGATATAGCACCACAGGCGATGACTACGGCGACCAGGCTATCATGTTCTCTTCCGGACTCTTCTCGTCGGGAATCATGCTTAAGAAGCGCATCATCACCCTTTACGTGCAGTTTTGCGAGCTCAAGTCCTACGTCCAACTCAATCGCACGGGTTTCAGCAAGGTCCTGAAGAAGTTTGATAAGATCCTCGACAAGGAACTCAAGACGACCTACATCCAGACTCACGTCGAGTCCGCCTACCCCTTCAAGGACGAGACGAGGCGTGTCATCGACGAGAACATCGCTATGATGGAAAAGGCATATAGTGACATAGTCACTGGTGGAGACGATGAGCTGGCTCGCAAGGATCTGCGCTCTCATCTAAGGGAGCATGTCGTCTGGGAGCGCAATACGGTTTGGAGAGACCTCATCGGCATTGAGCGCAGGGCTGAGGCCGCGGGCTTGGGACAGTCGCTTCTCGGCCAGGATCAACTCACTGCGACTAGGAGACTGCAGGGCGACGAGGCTAAAGCACCCACCAAGACACAAATCTCTACGCCTTTTGGCAGGATCACGCTGCCACCGTGGCTGGCCAGCTCGTCTCTTTTGACGCTGGTCATTTGCATTGGTATCTTCTTCGCTCTCCTATTCATCCCCATACTGGAGAAGCATGAGCAGCAGAATTGTCTGGCGTTGCTTGTCTTTGTTAGTTTGTTGTGGGCTACCGAGGTGAGTTCTAGACAACCTAGACTTTTGTTCACAGAGAGTAGCTAACATGTTGCAGACGATCCCGCTCTTTGTGACCTCGTTGCTTATTCCCTTCCTCTCTGTCCTTTTGAGAGTCGTCCGCGATGAGACGCCAGGCAAGCCACAAAAGAGGCTCGATGCAAAGCAAGCCACGACAGCCATCTTTGCTGCCATGTGGACGCCCGTCATCATGCTCCTGCTTGGTGGCTTCACCCTAGCGGCAGCTCTCTCCAAGTGCACCATTGACAAGCGGCTGGCGACTCTTGTTCTGAGCAAGGCCGGCACGCAGCCAAGGATCGTGTTGATCGCCAACATGTTTGTGGCTGCGTTCGCCTCGATGCTTATTAGCAACGTCGCGGCGCCGGTTCTATGCTACTCCATTATTGAGGTGAGTGACGGTAAATGTAGTGACGATTATCGATCCAATATCACTAACACTCGTCTAGCCTATGCTGCGAACGCTGCCGTCGGATTCAAACATGTCCAAGGCTGTTATCATCGGCATTGCCCTTGCGTCCAACATTGGCGGTATGCTCTCACCCATTGCATCGCCGCAGAACGTCGTGGCCATGGGCATCATGCAGCCTGCACCGACTTGGCTGCAGTGGTTCTTTATCGTCATTCCTGTGGGCGCGTTCTCCCTCTTCTTGATCTGGCTATTGCTCCTCGTGACGTTCCAGCCCGGAAAGGGCACGACGATCGCACCTATTCGACCCGTAAAGGAGAGGTTCACTGGATTGCAATGGTTCGTGACTCTGGTCACCATCGCGACTATTGCTCTGTGGTGCGGGAGTCATCAGTTGGAGGGCGTCTTTGGAGACATGGGCGTTATCGCCATCATTCCCATTGTCCTCTTCTTCGGTATCGGCATCCTGACCAAGGAAGACTTTAACAACTTCCCATGGACAATTATCATTCTCGCCGCTGGAGGTCTGTCACTGGGCAAGGCTGTTCGCTCCTCTGGCCTATTGCACACTCTGGCAAAATTGGTGTCCGAAAAGGTCGAGGGCATGAGCTTGTACGGCGTGTTGGTTGTCTTCTCAGCTCTGATTCTGGTTATCGCCACTTTCATCAGCCACACGGTCGCCGCCCTGATCTTCCTCCCGCTGGTATTCGACGTCGGCGTAGCTATGGACCAGCCGCACCCCAACCTGCTTGTCATGGGCGGCGTTCTCATGTGCAGCGCGGCCATGGGCTTGCCTACCAGTGGTTTCCCCAACATGAGTAAGTCTTGTCAAAACCCCTTTCCCTCGAGCAGAGTGCTGACATTTTTCCAGCTGCCATCATGAAAGAAGATCCCTTCGGCCAACGATATCTGAACGTTAAGCACTTTATCAGCCGTGGTGTGCCGAGCAGTATTATGACACTTGTCGTTGTGGTGACTCTTGGCTATGGAATTATGCAAGTTGCTGGGCTAGACTAGGATAATATTGGGATCAAGAAGGGGCTTTCTGGTGTTTATGTGTGTCTTGGTTTGGTGAAGGCTTCAGATATATGGAATGGTGTTTTATTATGTCCGTTTATTCGAGTTACAAGAGGGGGCGTTTGAACGCTGAGATGGTGTGATTACTTATTCGAATCGATGATAGACTTGGAATGAAATAGACCAGGTCCTTTGGTACTTACTACATCGTAACTCTTCGCTGAGAAATGCCTGAGAAATGCCTGACTCATACCTAGGTAGGTAGTCTCCCGTCCAGATGTGATGGGTGATGCAGATACTGTGCGAATTCACACCTTAGACACTGTATCCCTGCAAGCCCCGAGAAGCTCTGACCATCTGTTGACGTCGATGGTTCCCTGCACCTTCCTACACCCAACGACTTGTAATTGTCACCAGGCGCCTACCACACGCACACCACAGCCTCAACGAATCTGCGCGGCGTGGGAGTGCTTCAAATACTACAATACGTCTCCCTGGATCTCCATCCCCCCATCTGATGCGCCTCTTTTTCAGATAGCCACATCAGCCTTGAGCTGGCCGGCGCCATGCTCTCCGCGTTCACAGCTCGTCCCATCATCGAGCTTCGCCAGCGGGACAAGTCCAAGATCGAGACTATCCTCGCGTACGGTATGCGCCTCTTCCATCCGTTCCCCCTCTAGCCTCTTCGCCCTACGCCCTGAGTTCTGTGCGAACTGTTGGATTGACTTGTTCTGCTGGATTCTAGGTGACCGTGTTCTCGTCGGCCTCAACAACGGCTCCCTGCGAGTCTATCGCCTCAACGAGCTTCCTCCCGAGCCTCCCAACGGCACTATCGGTAAAGATGCCGTCGCTACGAGTTCGCCGACGAATGGAGACGGACCAAATGACAAGGCGGCCGTAAAGCCGACAGACCTTCTGCGTGAGGTCGAGCGATTCTCGTCGCGGGCGATCGAGCAGCTTGCCATCATCAAGGAGGCCAACACCATCGTGTCGCTTTCCAATTACCACATTTCCCTACACGACCTACAGACATACGAACCCCTCGAGACACTAAACCGAACAAAGAACGCGTCTTGTTTTGCTGTGACGTCCAATATTGTCAAGGATCCCGATACTGGCATTCCAGAGATCATTAGCCGGCTGGCTGTTGCAGTGAAGCGAAGATTGCTGCTATGGAGCTGGCACGAGAGCGAACTCTCCGACGACGTGGGGGAAATAATGCTGGCCGAATCCATCCGGTGCCTAACGTGGGCGAGTGCGACCAGGTTGGTGTGTGGGATGAACGGCGGATACGTCATGGTTAACGTTGTCACCCGAGAGATCGAGGAGATTGTGAGCCCCGGGGCGGGGCCCGCAGCAGGACAGACGAGTCGATTCGGCGCCATGAGCAGTGCCGGCATGGGTTACATGGGGTTAGGCGGCTACATGCCCAGACCGTTGGCGACGAAGCTGGCAGATGGGGAGATGCTGCTAGCCAAGGACATTAATACCTTGTTCATTGATGACAATGGCAAGCCCCTCGAGAGGAGACAGATCCCGTGGCAGTCGGCCCCCGAGTCGATAGGATACTCGTATCCATACATCCTTGCTCTGCAAGCTCCCTCCAAAGGGTCCCTAGAAGTTCGGAACCCGAGCACATTGTCGCTTCTTCAAAACCTATCACTCCCCGGCGCAGCTCACCTTTATTTCCCTCCGCCCACGGTCAGCCTTGCCCATGCCGGAAAAGGGTTCCACATCTCGAGCGACCGGTGCGTCTGGAAGATGGATGCTACGGACTACGACTCTCAGATTCAGGAGTTGGTAGATGGCGGCAAGTTTGATGAAGCTATCAGCATCTTGAACATGCTCGAAGATGCCTTGCTCAAAAACAAGTCCGAGACACTTCGAGAGGTCAAGATGCTCAAGGCAGAGACGTTCTTTAAGAAGAAGAAATATCGAAAAGCCCTGGACCTTTTCAACGAGGATGACGTGCACGCTCCTCCAGAACGGGTCCTGAAGTTATTCCCACCCGAGATTGCAGGAGAGTTATCCGCTTGGGCAGGCCGTGAGGTGGAAGAGGAACAGGAGGAAGAAGCCGAGTCGCCAAAGAAGACGAATGGAACGCGACCAAGCACCCCTGATACTCCGGAGACCCCAGCTGACCCCCCTTCGCCAGTCAATAAAGGTGGCTTCGCAAGATATCTTACGGGCAGTTACAGGAAATCCCAAGCCGATACTGCGTCAATTATGTCCAAGAAGGACGAAGCCGAGGACGCTACGAGCGTGAAAGACTCGGAATCCAGCGAGGACCAGCCGCTGAAGGGCAAAGATTTGATGAACGCTGTTCTGGAGCTGAACAGCTACCTAGCTGGAACACGGGCTCGCCTGCAGAGGCTCCTCGACCCTGTAACCGGGAAACTGAGGCCTCGGGCGGATCGCAACCAGGGTGGAGAGGACGCCGCGGAGGAGTTCCTGAGGACGAGTCTCAATGCCTCGGAAAAGAAGCTTGAGGAAGACCTCAGGGAAACATTTCGAGTTGTCGACACGAGTTTGTTCCGAGCCTACATGTTCTCGCGGCCAGCTTTGGCGCGCCCTCTGTTTCGAATTCCCAACTTCTGCGACCCTGACGTGGTCAATGAGAAACTTCTAGAACACAACAGCTACACGGAACTGATCGATTTCTTCTACGGGAAGAAGCTGCACAAGGAAGCACTAGAGCTTCTTCACAGATTTGGCGCGGCCGAAGAGCCAGATGAGGCGGCGCCTACGCTCCATGGACCAGCGCGCACAATCCAATATCTCAAGAACCTACCTCCGACTGAGATCGACCTCATCCTAGAGCATGCAGAATGGACGCTCAAGGCCAGCCCGGACCAGGCGCTGGAGCTCTTCACAGGCGACACCGAGAATGCGGAAACGCTGCCTCGTGAGAAGGTCGTCGCTTTTCTCCACAAGGTCGATACCCAGCTCGAAGCCCGTTATCTGGAGCACATAATCAATGAGCTGGAGGACATGACGCCGGATTTGCATAACCGTCTCGTGGAGCTCTATGTTAAGAACTTGAGACACATGGGGAAGAGCGTGGAGTGGGATGAGCTGATGAATCGGTTCGTCACTTTCTTGAGGGAGTCTCGCCAGGTCTATAGCCTAAGCAGGGCGTTTGGTCTGATTCCAAGAGATGGTAAGTTTGAAGGGTTCTTGAAACATGCCTCTCACTAACATGGCTGCAGATCCTGCATTCTATGAGGCACAGGCCGTTGTGCTTAGCAACATGGGCCAGCATAAACAGGCACTCGAGATTTATGTCTTTAAGATGAAAGACTATCAAAAAGCCGAAGAGTTCGTCGAAACCATCGCGATATTTCTCGTCCTAGTCCCAACTAACATGGCATTAATAGATACTGCAATCGGGTCAATAAGTCCCAGGACACTGCTCCTTCGTCCCAACCACAGGCAAGGGAAGACAGTTCAGAAGATCCTGAGAACACGACTCCATCTATTTACCATACACTTCTATCGCTCTATCTCCAGCCTTCACCCCCGAACAAACCCAACTTGGAACCCGCCCTCGACCTCCTTTCCAAGCATGGATCCCGATTACCAGCTACGTCGACATTGGGGCTGATACCCGATGACCTCCCCGTGCGGTCGCTGGAAGCATACTTCCGGGGTCGTATCCGGTCAACCAACAGCCTAGCCAACGAAGCCAGAATCATGGCGGGGCTACGAAAGGCCGAAGGGATCTCGATCGCGGCGCGGCTTCACCTAGGAGACGACGTAGCCGAAGGCCAGGGTGGACGCAACAGGCACGTCACCATAACGGACGAGAGGCACTGCGTGGTTTGCCACAAGAAACTGGGAGGCGGCATGCGTATCGGCGGAAGCGTGGTGGCTGTCTTGCCAGATAATACGGTGGTGCATTATGGTTGTCTAAATCAGGCGACGGGGAGCAGGGTGGACTCGTCGCGTGCCCCGAACTGGGGAAGGGGTTTCTAGGTGTCCATTTTTTCGTTTGTCTGTTGATATCTCGGAGCCTTTGGGCCTTTGTGTTACGTCGTCGTCGTGTGTCTTGTCGGTGGTGTTTTTGAGTCCTATGCATCGAGCCGAAGGGTTTTCGACGAGCATTTGCATGGCGGGTTGGATTGGAGGCGGCCAGTACTATGATTTTCTTCTTCGCAATACCCCTTCCAAATAAACCATTTTTCTCGCTTGATATTCAAGAGTCTCGCTCAGCCAAGTCAATACTTGGAACTCGAGCAGATCAACCATGAGTGAAACCAGCGGATTGTCTCAGTCCTCCTCTTCCTGCACCTCTTCACCATAGTTCTCCTCCTCCTTTGCCTCCGCCGCAGCGTCGCGCGCCTTGTCCTGCTCCATGCGCTCCGTGAGCTCCTTGTTGATCGTGCTCTGGGTATCAGCGATAGCGAGACGAAGGGCGGAGAGGTAGGCGGTCTTATCGCTGGTGGGGGCAGAGGCGGAAAGGGAGGGGAGGGTATGAGTGACGGAGAAGGGAGTGCTGGAGGGGCCAGAGTAGGATGCGGTGAGAGACGGTTGGGCCATTGTTAAGATTGTGATTCGGAAGCGGCGGGAGATGAGATGTGTGGTTTGTAAGGGTGGTGAAGGTGTTGATTGAAGTTGGAAGCTGTAGATTTCTGGATGTCGACGCGGGGTCAGTGGAGGAGGTTTGACGCCACAGGTGACGACCCCCTTGTATGGCTGAACGGGGCTCAGAGATCTTACTTACGGTGGTACCTACCTATCTTCAACTACAACCCAATCTCTTTCCCTTTCATCACCACTTTTACACGCGACACGAACCGCTTCACGAAATTTCTACGCCTCGGAGTTATCCTTTCTTCATCAAAAACCACTTCTTGCGCTGCCTTCTCCCCTCCCATTCGGGCCTCCCCCGAGTCCGGCGTCCTATCCACCAAAAACCTCCCGTCATGATGATGTAACAGCAGCTCCCCCCCCCCAATCACCAACTCAACCTACACAACAACAAACAACTACAATGCAACCCTCGCGCTCTCAACCCCGCGGGCCGGGCAGCTTCTCTCCCCTCTCCAGCTCCTCATCCTCCGCCGCACAACTCTCCACCTCATCCTCCCGCCCTGCCCTGCGCCGCGTCGACTCCTCCGACAGCGACGACGACTTCACACCCCGGCCATCCATCACGATACCCAAGGCCCGCCAGCCCCAGGGCCAGGGAAACCCTTCGTCTCCCGCGACGCCGATATACGCGCAGTTCACCGGGAACTCGAGCACTGCGAGTTTAGGACACCATCAGTATGCGAGACAGCCTGGAACCAGGGCTGTGACACAGGGGTCTGCTGCGCCGATGCTGAAGGGACATGCGAGGAAACATTCGAATTCTCAGGGTTTCTTTGATTCGACGTTGCCGTCGACGAGTACCTCCAATCTTTCGCATATAGGCATGAGCCATCACCAGGGACCGCCCTCTGTTTCACCATCCGTCGCGGCGGCCGCTGCCGCTGCTGCTGCTGCTTCGGCGTCGTCAGGCATGTCGGCGAGCCAGATCGCGGCGCAGGCCGCTGTTATGTCACATCAAAACCACTCGCGCCACCGTTCGCAGACCGTGCCGTTCCCTGGGGACCCTAACGAGGCTGTTCGTCGAGGCAGCGGGGGTAAGGGACCCGTGAGCCCCCCGATGCTGAGCTTGACAGAGGCGAGTGCGCCGCGTGACAGCGGATTCGGAAACCACGGCGGACATAGCGATCGACTGGGCGGCGCGCATTCATCAGCTGCCACGGCGGCTGCGAACGTGGTGTTTCCGCGATCCGGGCATAGCTCTCCACGCGGGCCGCAGTCGATATCGCCTCAGCCATACTCTCAACCTCCTCCTCCGCCTCCACCTCCGCCGCCTGCGTCAGAAAAGCCACTGAAGACAGAAAAGTCGAAAGTGAAGCTCTTTTCTCGACCAGGGAAGATTATGACCAAGGGAGAGACGAGGGACAAGCCATTGCCGAGTCCTGGGAAGATTGGGTCGGCCCTTTCTGCTCTCCAGCGCGGCAATTTCAGCACCAGTAGTTTGGTTGATCCGAACAATCAGTCTATGTACAGCCTAAACAACTCATCCTCGGCGACAATACGCCCAATTGACACTCAGACGGAAGAGAAGGTGAAGGAGAAAGAGAAGAAGCACCACTTCCTCTCCAGACAGAAACACAAGCTCAAGGACGAATATCACCTCCCTCTATCTTCTGCTGCCAGCAACTCGCGGCCAACTGACCCCAATGCGCCAAACCCGCTCTACAACTTCAATATCCCGGCGAGCCCCGTGCCGAACTCGTCTAGCTTCGTCAAGGCAAAGAAGGACAAGAAGCTCGACCGCTCTGAGATGCGCCTCGAGAGTGAGTCGAGTTTCAATCTTCAGAACGAATGGCCCGGTCCGAGCAGTCTCCCGTCGCAGTCTACGATGTACGACCCAGTTGATCCCGGGAAGCTCGGCCTTCACAGCCACATGTCGCTGGACGACGCATGGCCGTACCTCAAGGCCAAGCTGCTGGTCATTTTTGAAGGCGAAGACTTGCGGCTCCCCGTGGAGGACTTCAACAGGGTCGTCCAGATGCATATTCAATGGTGTATGCATAGGCGGTCGCCGAATACGATGCTCGAGGACCTACGGGACTTGCTTGCGACAGGGTTTTACTCACTAGACCGGACGCTTCGCAATACGCCCGAGGATCGCTTCATCCCCACACTAGTCGAGCTCTGGATGTTCACCTTCACTTCGATCCTGCCATACATGCAGGCCGTGTTTCTCCCCTTAGATCTCGAGGTCTCGGGTTGCGGCACCCTTATGACCGGTGAGCAGGCGCGAGACTTTTGGGGCGGTGTCCTGTCGTCGTCATCAAGCGACAAGACCGCCCGTGTTGCGCCGGCCGCGACTGTCCTCGATGTTAGGAGGCTAGTCCTCGTCGCCTACCGAGACATCGTCATCCTGCCGCGCTACGAAACGCTCAAGACGATCTTCTCACGCCTCTCGCTCGAGTTCCTCCCGTCGTCTCTCGCCAACGTGGCGCTCGCCTCGCCAATCCCCGACGCCGCCCTCTCTACATCCCCCTCCGAGTCTCTCATGTCCATGGCCCGCCCAGGAACCGCCATGTCTCTCGACCCCTCCGTCGCCTCGTACAACTCGACGAGCACAACCCTCCTCGGAGAGGGCTCCGCCGGCGGGCGCAGCCGCGCCATCAGCAACGTCAGCTTCGGCAGCCACGCGAGCGACGGCGCGCTGCGGCCCTTTACGCCCTCGGGGGGGATGCCGCCACCTCCCTCCTCGGCGTTGGGCAGCGTGCGCGAGCAGAACGTCGAGGACTCGAAGCAGGTGGCGGAGATGGTTGGGAGGATGTTGCAGTGTATGAGTGTGTTGTCTGGGCTGGGGGGTGCGGATGACGAGGGGAATGATCGTGTGGTGGAGCTGTGTAAAATGTTGAAGTTGAATTGGTTGGGTAGGGGGAGGACGGGGAGGAATAGGAGGGGAATTGTAGGTGGGAGGGTGAGGAGGGAGGACTTGAGGGATGAGGTGAGGGTTGTTTGAGGTTCGTGTCGATGATTTTCTTACTGCTAGAAGGCGTTGGGACGCGGTATTGACGAGATTAACGGATAAGCGTGCAACTCGAGAACTACTATGTAGATATGGGTCTACATCATAACACACGCAAGACGTAGAAATAAGTGAGAGCTTTGAACAATTTAACTATAGTTGTAGACTCAGCAAAACCTCAAAGTATCGAGCCAAGTTGCGACTTCACATGGAACAAAGCTTCGAAAGCAGTCAATTACGTTGCAGGGACATCACGGACAAGGAGAACAATTGCGTTGTAAAAAATGTGTTTATTGTGGCATACATTGACAACTAGATATATATTACGAGGGCCTTTGAACAGTTAGCTTCATGTTTCAACACATGAGGACAACAGAATCAATGTGAAAAGGGTGTTTGATCAGACATCCAAGGAAGAATAAACCCTCATCTGTCCCAGAAAAGGCTCGATCGGGACTCGAGTGGAAACTGCGAATAGTAGGGTGGAAATTTCATCATGCGAAGCAGGTTGTTTGTGTTTGTGTTGATAAAAAAAATTCTGGTACTCACAGTTCAAGATTCTCACAGGCTCCGGGGCTATGGAAATTAGTTGCCAGGGGTAATGAAGCAATTTTTTGCGATCATGGGAATCTATGAGGTACGCGTTAGCAAGGCTGCCAAACTCAACGCGTTTCACCGAAAATGGTTGTGGTTGTGTAGTCAGACAAAGATACTGGCAAGTAACAGGCCTTGGGCCCGAACAGACGGAATTTCTTCATGGTCGATTCGGCTGGGAAAAGAAGACTTTTGCTCAAGTGTCATCATGTAGAGGGAGAGGTAAAGTGCAGGGCAGGCGGGAAGCCGAAGAGGATGTGAGGAAATCTTACCAAGGTTGCAGAAACAAGAAATCGGGAGGCAAAGTAAACAAAAGGAACAGAACACAGGAAAAACACGACCAGCTATGTCCAAAACCGTGCACCACTGCCCGTCGCAAACCGATCGCTGCGAGTGACGCTCCCGACTCAAGAGTGCTCCAAATCTCAGAGCAAACGTCTAAATCAAAGACGCATCGTCGCGCGGACTCGAGAGCGGTTTGCTCGGGGCGGGTGAGGGATGCTGAGGCGTGTTTGTGTGTTTGATGAAGAAAGAAAGCTTGTCGTTGCTCGCGACGGTTGAAGATATTGTAAAACAGTGCAAAGAAAATTTTCCGAATCATGAGCACTGTGTAGCTTTCACGTGACCGGACCCAGCTCCTTTAAATGCGAAATGCGCGCTAGTGGCGGACGCCAATGGGAGCTTGTGGCCGGAGCCGCGATAGATGCATGGGAGAGCTGTCTCACCCGGGCATGTCCCGCTTTAGGGCGGTACAGGGGGGGTTTCGTGTCATCTGGGACGCCCAAGTCTCTGGGTTATATTCCGTAGTTGCTCGTTTCTTTTAGATATATCGAGTCAATTACTCATGAGAAGAAATTGAAACACGGCGGCACGGGTGGACTGATTGGTTCCGATAGCGGGCTCAGAGTCATTCGGGGGAGGGGGGGCGAATTCACACTGCGAACCCGTCACGTTGCGACAGGTGCCTAACAGCGACGCGCTCCCAGATACTACCAGCAATTAGGTTATCCCGCCCCGGTTCTGGGATTCCTCGCGTGCTGACCAGGATTGAGATTGGACGGGATGGAGGTGTGGCTCGCCCGTTTGTGAAAAAGGGATATCTGCCCAGCCATCTTATCGTTGCCTGACAAAATAAGGCGGGTGGCTGAAGTGCAAACCACGGCGAGAAATGCTAGCCCTTTTTCTTCCTTTGCTGTTTCCAGCCTCGGGTTCCGTACCGAGACTATCGTATAATTGCATATCACCCACTTTTCTGCCACGGATCCCTGGTCCGTGTTCCTTGAAAAAAAATGAAAGAGAATCCACCTCTTTGTCCAGCTCACGTATCAGAACCAGTCGCGCTGCCACTTCAAAATCCACCCACCTATTCACCCACTTTCTCCCCCATCCGCCCACCTCCAAAGGAAAGGAAAGGCCCCCCCCAAAGCTCCAGGACGGACGCTCACCCAGCGAAGGAGATCCCCCCCCGTTTGCGTCTCTCCCTTCTTTGGAGCCTTTGGAAGGTCCACGATTTGTCTTTTTGGATTTCTTGTCGGCTTCCTCCTGCGGAATTTGCTCGGCTTTGTCCTCTTGGGAGAGGGGCTTCTGGTCTCTTGGAGTGACGCCTTGGGCTTAGTTGTGTGAGGCTATCTCCGAGTCTGACAGTGTCTTGGTGTCTCTTCGACTCGGTCTTGCAATCTCCCCCCCGAAAAAGGGCCCCGACTCTGGCCAGCCGCACTGCGCGAGGATATCATACCAGCGAGCCCTCCTCAGTCGCCCTTCTTGCTCTCTTTTTCCCCCTCCTTTCACACTCTTCAACCACCCAAACGCGCCTGGACGGTTTCCCCCCATCAATCCCGACTCCAACCCCCGGCCGTCCCTCGCTTCCTTCTGTTGGGTCGCCTGTTCCGCCCTGCTCTCAGAAGACCAGAGCACAGCGCAGGACTGGTCCCGCCATCGCAGAGCCAGACCCAGACCGACAAGCGCGCGGGAAATTTACCACCGCGTCCGGCCCAACCCAGTCCAGTCCAGTCCAGTCCCTTGCGATTCTCCTTCCGTCCCCAGCACGGAAGCGGATCGCCCTCTCTTTCTGGGAGTTATCGCACTCCCAGTCTTTCGCATCCTTCTTGGCTTTTGTCGATAATCCGCCACCAACCGCCATCGACATTCTCGATTGCTCTTTATTCTACTCTTGAGAACTCTTCACCACACTTTGCTTCCTCGGTCTCGTCCGCTGGCTTCGGTTCTCCGGATCCCGTGACGTGCCACTCGCCCCATCGTCACCTCATTCGCCTGCCGTCTGGCCTTCCCCCCGTCGGCCTCCTCTATCTCCCATCCGCATCGCAAGACCACACCACCGAGCCACCCTTTTTCTCGCCCCCATCGCCGATGCAGCCTCGACAAACTCGACTCTTTTGACCATCACGATAATAGATATTGTCATTTTTTTTTACGACTACCGTATTTTTTTTGTATCTACTACGACATCTTTCAACCACATCTGCATACTATCGCATTGGACCCCAAACCCTGTCTTGTCGCGACGCGAAAAGGATAGACCACCTCGGCCACCCACCCCGACACCCAAGAATCCGCGTCGTTCTTCATCCTCATCTCGCCATCGCCATTGCCCAACGCATGCGCATGCGATAGTACCTCGACGCGCTTGTCGATATCCACGCTGTGGATAGTCGACCTCGAAATCTCGATATGATGGCAACCAGTATGGGCCCAAACTTCACTGGGCATCCCGCCGGCATGGGGCATCCAGGTGTCGCTGGCCATCCCATGGCCCCCGGCATGCCTCACAACCAACAAGGACAACCAGCTCCTGGCGCTGGAATGCCTCATCAGTTCGGCGGCCCCATGGTCTCTGCTCCAGGAGCACAAGTAAACCCTGCCTTGATGGGCGGTATGCCGCCGGGTGCGAACCCAAATGCTCATGCTTTACAGCACCTGAACCCCCAGCAGCAGCAGATGTTTCAGCAGCAACAGCTGCAGAATCAATGTTCGTATCACCCTCCCCCATGTTCTCAAGTGTCGTGTGTTAATCCATCGTGACTTATAGTCAGCAACCCGAACGCGATCGTCGCCATGCGCCAACAACAAATCCTCCAGCAGCAGCAGCATGCCAGGCAGCTAATGGCTCAACAGGCCTTCCAGGCGAACATGCAGGGTATGCCAATGGGGATGCCATTAAACCAGCTGAACCCGCAGCAAATCCATCAACTGAGGCAAAGCAGGCTCGGTCCGGTGCGTCAAATTGTAGCATCCCCTCTCAATGACTCTTTTCTTTCGCTAACATTTCGGAGCATCATCCCCAGGCGCAGGCGATCATGGCTCAGCAGCTAGCTCTCCAGCAGCAGCAGCAACAGCAACAACAGCAGGCTGCCCATGCCCAGCAAATGCAAGCTGGTCCAAATCCTGGTCAGCCCATGGGCATGAACCCGCAGAACATGCAGAGTTTGCAGCAACAGCAGCAACATCAGCAAGCGCAACAGCAACAGCAACAGCAACAGCAGGCACAGCAACAACAACAACAACAACAGGCGCAGCAACAGCAGCAGCAACAGCAGCAGCAGCAACAACAACAACAACAAGCGCAACAACAAGCGCAACAACAGCAACAGCAACAAGCGCAGCAGCAGCAGCAGCAGCAGCAGCAGCAGCAAAACCAACTCGCTATGCAGAACCAAATGGCGAACCAACAGGGCCAGCAACCACAAGGACAGCCTCAACCCCAACCTCAGCCACAGCCACAGCAGCCTGGTCAGCAGCCTCAGCAAACTCCTCAGCAGTCGTCACAGGCCGGTACTCCGGCTCCAACGGGCCCCCAAACCCCGGCCCAAACACCCAACTCGACTCCCGCCCAGCCAGCCCAAATCCCTGCCGGCCAGAGCCAACCACAGGGGCCTCAGACACCCGCTCAGCCTCAACCACAACCGCAACCTCAGGCACAGGCACAGGCCCAACAGCAGCAGCAGCAGCAACACCAACAACAACAACACCAACATCAACAGCAGCAGCAGCAGCAGCAACATCAGATGAACGCGGCGGCGGCGCAGCAACAACAACTAGCCCTGCAACATTCGTTGATCCAGCAGCAACGGAGAGAAGGGATGAAGGGCCAGTGCTTACTCAAACTCATGCAGTTTAGTGAGCACCTTAGCGGGTTTCCGGTAAGTCATATCGATGACTTGATAGATCCACGGCTGACAAGCGACATTTAGGGGCCCAAGGGCAAGGACGACCTAGCATACTGGAACACGTTTGTTGCTCGATTCTTCTCCCCAAACGGTGTATTTCGACATTCCCTCCATATTAGCGAGGCCGAGGACACGACCGACAAGCAATATGAAATCGCCTATCCTGCGATCGCGCGATACTTTCACACTCATTTTGGCAGCGGGGTCAAGAACATGCAGTTGATTATGGATAAAGGTGTGACCGATCGGCCGCTGCCCGGAGACTGTCACTGCATCGAGAACTCAAAGGCTAGCATCGTGTATTGGTTCGAGACTGGATCGCATGTAAGCACTGACATGAATACCTACCCATAATCAGCGATGCAGTAGTGCTGACTCGAATGACAGCTGGTTGCGAGCGGAACCCTCCGAGCTCAGTTCGATGCCGAACAAAAAATCGAGCTTTTCGAATTTCTTACCACAGGCCACGAGGAATACATCTCCCGAAGGCAGGTTATCGATGCTGCGAAACCCGCCCATATGTGGATGAAGGAATGGCATAAGGTGAATTCCCAGGATGGCAAGGGATCGCCTGAGATGTCCAAGAAGGGCAAAGGCCGCCAGCTGAAGTCGCCTCAATCGCAACCACCAGAAGTGCTTGATGATGTCCCCAACTCGGCCGTCAACAGCAAGGGCGTCACTGAAGCTGTGCATCAGTTTCTCGAGGTAGGGGTCGGTTATTTGATGCGATTAGAAGAGCGGAGCTGACTGGATTGTCCAGATCGTCGAGGTCATGGGCCAGATGAACCCATTATTCGGGTTCTACCACTCCAACCCCGGCCTCGGGCCCTACCAGGCTTTGGAGCAGTACGTATCGACGACGATCAACACGGCGCCCCCTATGATGAACGGCCAGCCGATGCCCCCGGGTGCTCGAACTCCTAGCTTCGGACAGTTCCCCATGGGCACCAGCCCAGCCGCAGTGCACATGAACCTCCCCGGTTCACCTCACATCGGTAGCCCGGCACCTGGCCATATGCAGGCACCTGGGATGCAGATGCAACAGAGCCAGCAAGGCACGGGTTCCAGCGGGCCGAGCGCCAACACATCGCCGGCGTCAAACAAGCGAAGGCGACCATCGGGGGTTAAGGGCGAGGACGACGGCTCTGGGGCACCGACACCTGGCGCCACTGGACCCCAGGTCAATGGCATGGGGCGAGCCACCAAGCCCCCGACACCCCGGATGCCGAAGCGAATCAAAGGCAACCCACCAGCGTAGGGATCTGGACGATTGTGGGAACGGCATCAGACGCGCTCTTTTCTAGTCGACAGTTATGGGGCGGCTTGGTGGCGTCTTGTAATATGCTTTTGTCATCTTTTTGTGGTTTGGGATTGATTTCTGGAAAATGTTTTGGTGTGAGGATTTGGGAAGCATTTGGAATGGCATGGTGTCTCGCCGGGCTCGTCACGATTACCCCCAGTCATTGCGATGTTTTTCATTGTCGGATGGCGGATACCCATTGACGGCCTTCCGATGTCGATTTATGTCCATCTTTCTTATCGACATGGCCGAGGCAACAGCCGGTGGCATTGGAAGAGCAGAGAGCTCAGGGTCGGTTAACGGGGGCGAAAGGGGGTTGGTTGTTGGGAGCTTAATTTGGGTAACGGAGTTGCAGTTACTCGTGTACGACTACAAAAGGCTCACGGCTCAGGTTGGCGTCGAAAGCCTTGATTTTTCGTGTTTTTTTGCTTTGTTGTTGACTTTGTTTCAAGATTATCGAGCAAACGGGGAGGAGGAGTTGGGAGGTCATTGGGGGAAGCATACTGCTATTTGCGAGGATATATGCAAGAC
>JABFFI010000172.1:0-22852 GCA_013623725.1 Fusarium robinianum | reverse complement strand
GGAGGGAGAGGAGGTGGTCGATGATGATGTGAAGGAGGGTTGGTTCTGCGGGTAGTCATGGGTAGACTAGAAGTTGTTGCGATTCACAAGTGATAATCGTGATGCCTGTAATCTCCTCTGTAACCTACAATCATCTTCCTCAACTAAACCTCTATGACCCAAACACTAACTAGACACTCACTCCCTTCGCCTCAAAGATCCTCCATCTTGATAACCCTGCTCTTCGTCTCCAGCTCCTGCTCCAACCACACGAGCGTCTTCTCATAGACCGCCTCCTTCACCCTCGTCATCCCCACGATACCGCCCACCACGCCCACATGGCTGGGGATCCGGCCATCGTTACTAAATTTCGGCTGCCCCCTCCACGTATTGTCCGCCCGACTCTCCTCGTCGAATATGTATTTCACCGACCCGTAGCCCAGATCGTCTGCTAGCTTGTTGATCCTCTCACGGAGCTCATCGCCTCGGCTACTTCCCTGAATAGGAGCCTCTGGCTGGAGGGTGGTAGATACGCCACCGCCGCTGTCGCCATGATCTTCGTCCTCGTCCTTGGGACGCTTAGTCGGGCCGCGGGACGAGGAAGGTGAGGCATGGGACGAGGAAGGTGAGGCATGGGACGAGGAAGGTGAGGCATGGGACGTGGGCATGGGGCGCTTCTCGGGCGTAGAGGGAGGTACGCCCATGAGGTAGTTGTACGCCTGGTGAGCGGCGAACTGCTTTGCGTCTTTTCCGTTCTTGAACAAGGGAGGTTCGCCGCCGGCGTCGAAGCCGTAGCCCTCGCGGGGGAAATCCATGCTGAGCCTGTTCAGGGTACAGCGGCGGCGGAGGCGAGGTAGAGGTTTGCCGTAAATGACGACGTCGACTGGTTCAACTCTTGAGAAGTCTACTACTCCGAGACCTTCTTTTTGACAGTGCTCTGGGGATGGTTGCGGCAATGTGTTAGTTTGTACAACAACTGAAGAGGTTTGCTTTTCATCAAACCGCGACAACACCTACCGAGGAGTGCGGCAATCCAGTTACCGGTGATTTCTGGTTCAGGTATGAGTGGGATGAGCTTGGAGATGGCGTCGACCTTTTCTGGTGCGAGGGTCGCTGGCCGACCATGTTCTTGTTCCTCGGCTTTCATCGTCTGCGCAAACTCGATGAGGGCGTCCCAGGGGATACCTCCAGTGAAGGTGTTGCCGGCCATGATGGAAGATGTGGTGATTGTTGCGGGAGAGAGTTGGCTGAGTCGACTACAACAGGGACGCAGTATAAGATGAGACTTCGATGGAGAAAGAAGAGAAGGTGTGGAATTTATGCCAGCTTTGAATATTGATTGATATACCTTCATACGGGGCAGTAAACAAAGACTACTGCTTCGCTGGGGCAATGAATGGCGTCTGCGCACTTCTTTCCCCCTCCCCAAAGTGCAACTATCCGTGGATCGATGAGCTGGTCGACCAGGGAGGCTTTTTCTCAGTCAAACCTGATTAATGACGATGGCTGTTGGTTGTTGGTTGTTGGTGGTGGTGGTACAACAGGACCCAATCGTAGGAGTGCAGTCTGGACGGCTAACACAGGCGAATCATGACAAAGTGGACGAACGAGTGGCGCAACAAGGCAACTAACGGGACCCATCAACCTTCAACTCCAAGCTGCCCGGTCCGAAAAAAAATGTAGAAATTCCAAGAAAGCTGAGAGAAAGGGGGGGAAACGGACAGTCGGAGTGTGATACGATCCCCCGAAAAACAAAAAATGAGGCTTGGGCTTGAAGAGGAGGGGGGGGCCGAGACGTGGCCGCGACTACATACGAATAGTTCTGCACAACGCTGTTGGTTGTAGACGGGCGTTTTCGGTGGAGACAGGCCGGTTGGGAGGCCCATCTAGTCACAAGAGCAGAGAGTGTGATAAGTGTGATGTGATATGATATGTGCAAGGCGGAGACGGGGATGGATCTGTACAAAGTGCGGAGCTGAGGAGAACATGCGGGAGGCCGTTGCAGTCGTGCATGAGAGGGAGGGGGGAAGCTTGGCCGTCACTATGTTGAGGCTGGATCGGGACTGTTGATGAACCCTTCCTTTATCGTGACCCAATCTGTGGTTGTTTTGGGGGTCTTGGCCTGGAATTACAGGGTATCAAGGTAATCTACCTACGTTCATTCAATGCAAGTCGAGTGCAGAAGAAATGGCGAAAGAAAATGAAAACGCCTGCTGCTCGCGTCTGTGGGAGCGTCACCCTCCTCTTCTGTTGGCGCACGTATGAGAGAGAGAGCCTTTCTCTTGTTTTCCCTTCTCTCCCCTCCCCTTCCTCCTCCCCCTCCCAGGTTTCCCTCACATCTGGCCCCCAACTCCCCTCAGTCCTCCTCAAAGAAGCCACCGCCATCGCTGTCGTCATCCTCCTCCTCCTGCACTACAGGCTGCATACCTTCGCGCATCAGACGTCTGCGCTCCCTGCGGTTCATCTTGACACCCGGCTCAACCTTGCTCTGGGGTCCGGTCTTGTCCTTCGCGGTCTGTTGTGTCGGCTGGGTCTTTTGCTGGTTGGGCCTGGCTGCATTTGCGGATGCCTTGGGCTTGCGTTGGGCCTGCTCTGCCCGACGGCCCTGCGCATCGGGTGCTGGTCGTTTTTCCCTGATCTTCCATAAGGCGTCCGACCCGTTTTTCATTGCCTGCTCGATTTGGGTCCATAGTTGCGGTCGCTCTGTCGATAGTAGGGCTTTGGCCTTGGAATCCTTGTCCTCATCGTCGTCGTTGCCGTTATCCTCGCCCTTTTCCGACTTGGTGGTGGTGGTGTATAGGCTGATGTACGGCTCGATGTGCGGGAAATGCTGGGTGTATGCCTCGTCCACTTCTGCAATGTGCAGGTACCGCTTCAGCTCTTCGGTCTCATCTGATGATTCGCTCTTCGCGATCCTCTTTCGTAGTTGTTTCGCCAGTCGCATCGCCTTCTTTCGCTCTAGTTTGGCACTCGTCGTTAGTGATCGACCTTCCACATTGACCTTTTACATGTAGGGCTACCCCAGCCTCGAAATCACGTACCAAAAAACCGGACCATGTGGTACTTGGAAATCATTGCGCTGCGTTTCCTCTGGAATGCCTTGTCGGACACGGTGGACTTGAGAGCTGCCAGCTCGCGTTCGAGGTCATTGCGGACATTGGCGGGTAGATCTTGGTTCCTCTTCAATAGCCTGTCGATGGTTCGCGATCGTTTCTTTGCCCACTCGGAAGTCCCCTCGTTTGGTCGATGCTTAGACTTGGTGTTGTGCTTGCGCTTCTTGGTCGGGCCGGCTCCATTGAATGCCCCTGGTTCTGGGGAGGAGCCTTGATCAGGTTCAGGCGAGGCGGCCTCTTCAAAGTCCCTCTTCTTTCCCATATTGGAGGATCGCGTAGGTTCCTCGTGTAGGTCCCAATTCAGTCTAGTATTTCCAGTGACAGGTTGCGCCGCCTCTAACCACGGCCGATAAACGTATGTTGGTAAGAGATGCAATTGATGTGAATGAGACGATTGGGTGAAGCAATTCTCAAGGGAACTTTTTTTTTGACACGGCGGGGACGGACAATAGCGTTATCTTATCAGCGGTGTCCAAATCAGGACTAGCGTCACACAGACCTCGCTTTGTGGGGTTCCATTCGCAGAAGGTGAGTCTGAGGCGCCAATGAGCTTAGTTACAAGCCTCAACTTCACTCTCCACCCTCCTCCTCTCCCCAAAGTTCATCACTCACGACGGGAGGAAGAGACGATGCCATGACGTCCTTCTCAATGTCAATCGCACTGGATAGCGGCTTCTAAAACAAAACTTTCCATTCGTATCATGTCAAATCTCCAACTTCTCCGCCATCTCATTCCATCAGTCATCTCCTGATCGAGCGCTTCACCTCATCTCAAGTCCCCTTACACCATCGCCTCTCTCATCGGGATCTTAGCTCCAGAACCGTCCCTCGACTGGTTGAAATCACCAATTCACATGCCCTTGACAAAAGCCCCGTAACCCGGGTGAGCCATCTCTGCCATGGACCGTCCTGAGCCTGGACTGGTCAAGTGGTCATCGAACCCAGCTTTCGATAACTTCGTCCACATCAATCTCCAACATCGCGTCGTCCAGGTCTACGAGCCAATAGGCCACGCCAGAGCAGGCCGCTTCGACTATAGGAAGGTCACTAGACACGATGACTTCCCTCCGCTTACCACCTACGATTGGTCGCCCACCAACCCAGGACTCCTCGCCGTGGGCACCAGCAGTGGCATTGTGAACCTATTGAGGATCGACGATGGCTCTAACGCGTACGTTGAGCTCGGCCTCAAGATGTCTCGAACTTGTCAGGCCGTTGCCTTCAACACCACGGGCTTGTTGGCAGTAGGACTTGATCGTGTGCGTATGGACCAATGTCTTCACATCTGGGATGTTAGCAGTCTATCCTCCTTGGACAAGAACACTCCTGGTTTCCCCCTCGACCGAACTAGCATTACGGACCCCAAGAGCCGTCTTGAGCCTAGCGTTTCAGTGTCGAGCATAAAGTTCTTTGAGGACAGCCCCCAGACTCTGGTTGTCGGTATCAAGGCACAAGGGCTTAGAATTCACGACCTCCGCGGTAAGGTGTCCCTACATTCATCGTCATCGAGTTCCTGAAGCTGACGTAGTTTGCACACCCATAAAGACCCGAATAGTGTTGTCACTTTTCAGACAAAGTGTAACAATAACCTCACCATTGATTATGCCGACCAGAACTACTTCGCCTCATCCGCCCTCGATCATCCAGGTATTATGGTCTGGGACAGACGAGCAACGTCAAGACCAGTAGCTTCTCACTCTTATCAGCAAGCCGTGGATGAGGATGATCTTCCGTGGGGAGGAGCTCTGAGGCTCGACCGGGTTATCGAGACCGACTCCGACCCGTTTCTAGTCGAAGGAAAGCATTCTCTTATCCGCTCGCTCAGGTTCTGCCGCGACCATCGTGGCCTACTTGCTGTCCTATCGCGGACCGGCCAACTCAAGGTATTGAAGACTAATAAGGAGTCTTCAGTGGCTAGCGCTGTTCATCAGAGCAGTCCCGAGCTTCTTGAGGTACAGAAATCTTACGAGATGGATGTCTCATACGTCGAGACGTCAAGAAAGATTGACCGCATTGTGGCCTTTGACTGGGTGACGCTAGGCTCGCCTGCTTTGCGACCTAGGCTGCTCGTGCTCCGAGCAAATGGGAGCTTTGAGATATTGGAGCAGCCATCTCACACCTCAGACCATGTCTATAAACTCGTGCCATGGAAAGCACCGCACCGGGGTTTAGAAGGTATGAAATATCACTCCCGTGTAGGGCAGTCGGCTAATTCTGCTTCAAGAGGGGGCTCCATATCACAGCATGATGCAGTTCGAGCCGTCTCAGAAGCCTGAAATACTGGGACCCCTTGTTGTCGAACAGGCGCTTGCTGATGTCGCCCTCTTTGGGCCCAACAGCGCAGACATTCAAGCAAATACAGAAGCTGCTTTAAAGTCAAGCACACAGTCCTCACTATCCGTCGTTGACGTTGCGGCAACCACTGCTCAGCTACCCAAGGCCTTTTACAGTGCCTCTACAATTGCATCCAAGATGCGGGCTTTGCGGTCTTTCGTCCGTGACGAGTTCCAGTCGCCAGGCTCCAAGAATGGGGTCAAGCCGCGGATGGGGGACACCAAGATTGTCCAGTCTGGGACCAGCGAGATGTCCCTGGCTTCAGATAGCCTCGGCTCATGCCGGGAAATCTACGATGCATTACTGTCTTCCCTGGCAGAGGCTGAGGGTTTGCCTAGGGATGCCCAGAATGTCATTGACCACACGATGCTCTTGCGCGCCAAGGAGAAGTATATGTTTGACGCTGTCGCAAACAGAGATATTGTGGCGGATGACCCATGGATCAAGTACGTCTGGGACTGGATTGCAAGTAAGTTTCTTTCTATGACAATCTTTGGTCTGAGAATTGATACTAATCTTTTACCCAGCTGCGGAAGAGAATGCCGATGATGGAGGTCTGATTCTCTCTAATCTCGACCTAAGTTACTTGGGCGTTCAGTCTATCTGGAAGAACGATCTTGGTAAGAACACTTGAATTGCACGACGGGCATTTTGCACTCTCTCTAACAACCGGCAGGTCGTAACCCAGGCACTCGTTTATCCCCTGGAACATCGACACCTGACCGAGCCGCATGGGAGCGGACCCTTGGAGTTTATGGCAAGAAGAACCACCTACCCAAGTTTGACGGAGCTGCCACCAGGTATCCTCACCACCGCCAGCTTTGCCTGGAGATCTGCTGCTGGGGCGACTCGGAGAAACACGATCCCAAAGGCCGCAACCGCATGGCTGACCCAGAGTACCCTACCACCATCCACACAATGGCTGCCGCGCGAGCCATCTTCACAGGCGACACTAAGCAGGCCATTCAGACCCTCAAGAAGGCCAGTACAGCGCATCCAGAGTTGCTCTTCGTCTCCCTTGCACTCCAACTCATGGGTCGAGGGGACAAGGACCTCGCGAAGGAGCAACTTGACTTTGATGAAGCCGTCGCATCCAAAACCGACCCCTATCTCCGCGCTATCTCGTCCCTGATCGCAACAGGAGACTGGGCCGCCATAGCAAACCAAAACTCCCTCCCCCTATCCGACCGTGCCTACGTTGCCGTCCGCAACTTCGACGACGACCAGCTCACGGCCTGGCTCGACGAACAGGTCGCCCAGGCCGTCGCGGACGGAGACGTCGAGGGCATCGTCCTGACCGGCATCACCGAGACCATGGTCGACATCTTCGCCCGCTATATCCAAAAGTTCCACGATATCCAGACCGCCACCCTCGTCCTCTCCATCTGCTCGCCCCGCTACATCGACGACATCCGCTGCCGAGCATGGCGAAATGCCTACCGCGCCCACCTCCAACGCCACAAGTTCTTCTTCCAGCGCACAAAGTTCGACGTCGAGTCCACTAAACGCTCTAAGCGCGACGGCAATCCCAGCCTCAAGCCGCCCTCGCGCCAGATCGCCCTCCGCTGCGTCTACTGCGACGCCGAGACATCCCTCGCCAACCACTCTCGCACAGGACCCGGCGGCCCGGGGAGCCAAGGCTACCACCATCCTTCACACCTCGGCGCCGCGCCTCCGCCACCGACTCTCGAGGCCCGCAACCCGCTACTGGCCACGAGCATCAACGCCGGCGTCAGCTGTCCGAACTGCGGGCGCCACCTGCCCCGTTGCGTCGTGTGTCTCGAGGTCGTCGGGGTGCCGCGCTCCGACAGGCCGGAGGAGAAGGAAGAGACGAAGATGGCTGGGCGGTTCCCGACATTTTGTCTTCGCTGCGAGCATGTCCTCCATCTAGACCATGCGCGGCAGTGGTTCGCTCGACACGTCGAGTGTCCTGTGCCCGAGTGCCGGTGTCGTTGTAATTTCAGGGCGAACCCGGAGTTGAACTATCACTGATCTCTGCTTGTTTCGCTATAAATTTCTTCTCAATGGCTATTTAGTATAGGAGTGATTGATTGGGTGTGGTGTTGGTGTAGATAAGGGGGGATTGGTTTCTTGTTGTCGAGGGGGGTTATTTCAGGGGAATATGAACTACCTATATACTCTGCGTCCGCTAGGATATTCCAAGAATCACGGCATCAAGAATTGAGATCTCCTTACATACTCATAATTGCCTCTTCGTCCATATCCCGACCCTAGTGATGTATAAAAAAAAAAAAAAAAAAGGCCCAATCGGCCATCTCTCCTCTACCCGTGTAAACCTGCAACGAAAGAGACGAAACACCATAGACAACTCCCTTCATCGCCATCCCATATTCATCCCAGTTCCAAATCATCAAAAACAGTCTCTGGACTGATGCATCACTCCCCATGCCAAGACAATGCTCCTAATTCTCCTAAAACTCTACCCGTTCCATCTCGTCTTTCACGGCACTCCCAACTCGGCCGTTATGCGATCTTCTATATCTGCTCTGGCTTTCCAAGAAAACAAAAAGGGTAGAAAGGGAAAAAGATAGAAAAAAAACCAAAAAAAAAAAGAGCAAGGAGAATTGTGTCTAGCACTCAGACAACCAAGGAAAAGGTAGGTAGGTATCCTGTTGTCCGAGGGGGTATCATTACCAAAAGGCTTCAAATGACGCGTCAAGAGGTTCGTTTTTCGGTAGTAGTTGTGTATCGTTATAGTTGTCTTCGTCGTCGTGTAGGTTTCGGGAGTTGTTGGTGATATCTCTCTCCAGAGCTCCTCGAGATCGTTGCTTTTCTTCACGAGCTAGCCTTGCACCAAGGATGCTCAAGAACCTGGTTGATGTCGTAGCGCTTGGTGACATCGCGATTGAGCATGCACCGGATGAGGTCGATACTCTCATCGCTCAGCGTGAATGGGATACGAAGATCGCGGTCCATGATCTCGTCGATACTGTAGAAGGGGTTCTCCTTGTAGATGATGGTATACAGTAGGATGCCCAGCGCCCAGACGTCTTGCTCTGTACCACCATAGGGTTTGCCGGCAAGGACTTCAGGGGCAGCATAATCTAATGACATGTTAGTTGCGCAATGGAACGAGAGTCGAGGCGAGATTTGCCCACCAATTGTTCCCACGAATACGTCAAACGGCCCGCTCTTGATATAGGCGGCACTTCCGAAATCAATAATCCTGATGTTGCCCTCTCCATCGAGGATCACATTCTCATCTTTGATATCGCGGTGCACCACCCGAGCCTTGATATGCAGGTGGTGGATGGCATTAGCTACTTGCACGAAGATGTTGCGGCACTCAGATTCATCCATGGTCGTCCGCAGCTCGATGTAGTCAAACAGGTCCATGCCGGGTAGTCCATGGGGCATCATCTCGATGTAGTAGTTCACGTCGTCCTCGAAGAAGCCCTGCATCTCAACGATATTGGGATGCTGCAGCTCTGGCTTTCGGAGGTATTCCAGGACATGGATCTCCAGGGGCACCGTACCCAGTCTCCTGTCCCTCGTCCACGTATCCACGAGAATACGCCGCTTGGTGACATACTTGAGCACAATCTTCTTACCTGTCTGCTTGTTCCGGGCAAGTTTCACCTGGCCATACGCCCCCTGTCCCATGTCTTCAAGTATCACGTAATCGTTTATGGTCTTCTTATGGGGAGGCGCCGAGACCTTAGGCGCCGGGGCCTTTTCTTCAACCTTTGGGGCGGGCTTGGGCTGTCCGGTGAGCTTTGCGGCGGCACTGAAGGCAGCGTCCTTAAGCTGTCTGGAGAGTGATGATGCTGCCACTAGTAGGTCCTTCCGGGGTGCCTCGTCGTCCGAGGCAATTTCTATGGGCGTATGGGCCGGAGTCTGGCCTGGAGAGGGCTGGTGCAAAGGGGTTGCGGTTCCGGATTGGGCAGGAGAGTCGAGGTTGAGGCGAGGCTGTGTACCATGGAGATGACGGGAGTAGGTAATCCACAAAGCATACACTATTTCGGAATGTGTCACTTCAAACGTCTCGTCGCCGCTGGCGTTGTCTTCATCACTGCCCTCAATGACGGTCTCGTTCACCACCAACGTCTTCTTCTCACTCTTCACCACTCGCATCTGGATGTCGACCTTGAGATCTGATCCGTCACGGTGCTTTGCACGCAATCCAGCAGGGTAGAGGAAAGCTGCCGCAGCATCAGGGCGGTGCTCTTTGAGAGCGAGCAAGGCAGATGCTTTCCTGAACCGCTGTTCGGGGACAACCATACCATCGAGGAGTTGAATGCCGTCCTCTTCTATCATCGACTTTAGGATGTTGTCAAAGTCGGGAATCAGTGAATTGATGGACATTCCGTCGGGCTTCTCAAATCCAAAGAGCGCACCGCAGAAAACGGAATTCGAGCTTCGGATCTTGAGGCCCTCAGGCTCGACCACGACAATCCCAGCCATGTGGGGGAATGTCGAGATGCGCAATTCTAGCTTCCCCCTAACCTGTTCCACAGTGCAAGGGACGTTGACCTGAGGCGAATGAGGGCAAGTAAAGTATTTCCGCCTCGTGGCTTGGGCGAAATCGATCTCACCAGTGTTTGGGTTGATGCCTTGGCGAGGAATCCTTGGGATGAGTTTCGCTATGTCGAAACCGGGCGAGATGGACTCGAACCCCCAAATAGGGGCTGTCGAACCTGAAACGTTCTGAACGATTCCTTCTTCATCTAGGGCCACTTGTGCGACATCTTCGTGTATTTCCTCCAGAACCCAGATGAGACCAACTCGTTTTTCCTTCACCCACAGGCTGGCAGAGCCCGTGGCCCCGTTCCGTTTTTGAATAGGGACGACATCACCGCAAAGGAGGACGCCTCTGGAAGGCGAGTTCTTGTGATGGCCACCACCTCGCGCTTTTGGCGGATTTGGGTCACCGCTATGAACCGTCTGAGCGCGCCTCTGTGCATAGCTTTGAGGCTGAGTTCTGGAATTCGGTTTACTTAGAAGCTGGGCTGTTATGCCCGATCTCCCGTTGAGCAGCGCCGAGGCAGCTGAAGCAGCCGGTGTCGATTGTCCCGAAGCCGCCTGGCCCTCACCGAGATCATCGTCGTTTTTCCGTAGGAGTTTCCGTTCTAGCCATGCCCTCCTCTCCTCTTGAACAACCTCCAAGATGCCCATTTTCCGGACTTCAGCCTTAGTGACACCAAAGACGAGACAAGCGAGATCGTTGGCAGCGATAATGGTCCACGGAGGCTTCACTTCAGTCGTGAAGATGGCTTGGGCGGCCGGAACCCATCGATTCGTATGTCCGTGAACTGAGGGCCCTACCTGGGAGGGGAAGTTGGAAGTTGACGAGCTGGGGTGTTGTGTGAAGGAGGGAGAGACCAGTGGTTCCTGATAGATAGGCTGGCCAGTGAGAAACGGCTGCGACATAGTGTCCACCAACTTGTCTTGAACCGAGATGGCCATAATGTCCGTCATCGTCCTTTTCAGGCTGGTAGGTCTAGGGGCAGTGGGGAAAGTCTGCGCGGCGATGACACTTTCGTTTGCTAGGCCTTTATCTGACGCTTTGGGACCTTGATCCGCATCTCCAACTCTGAGCGCCGCGGCGGGTGGCTCGCCAGCATCAGATCGTCTCGAGGTTTCGATCCTTGATCGACGGACAGGAGCGGGAGAGGTCCGTCGAGGTCGTGATAGATCGGTAGTTGAGACTCGGGGATCGAAGTGCTTTTCAAAAACGTTGTCCCTAGATAAGTCCGCTGGGCCCGTCAAAGGAGCCGACAGAACTGAATCGTCAGGGTTCGGCAAATTCCCAGCTCTGATAAGTTGTGCTTGGGCGAGTAGGTCCAGCATACTCTGAGTGTCAACATCGCCGCTGACTCTGGCTTGAGCGCTTGCCAGCGCTGCTTGTGATGAGTTGACCGAGAGCCCCATCTGATCCTTCATGAATTCGATGGACCGCTTCAATACATTTTGGCGATTGTGCAAGAAGTCCTCTGACTGGTTCGCGAATGAGAAGGAATGTAGAGACTCGGAAGGAAATCGGGAGAGGTCCTCGGAGAAGCTGGGAGATGTCGGGCCACCCGCCAGCGGCAGGTTGCCAGTGCTAGAGACCATAGCAGTCATCGAGGTAGATCGGGAGAGCGTAGCGACGGAGGGGCTTCGAGAGGAGGCATTGGAACCCGGCAGGGTTGGGTTTCGAGACGGAGGACGTTGTTGTCTTATCCGGCGAAGGCCAGAAAGGCCTAAGCCGTGCTCATGGTCGGCTATGATGGGAGACCTGAGTCGGAGGGGTGGTCAGCAGGAAGCGGGTTGGGGGTGGCTCGCCACTGTAGGACCCAGTGACACATGATCTGGGGGCAACGAACCTGGTGAGGGCTTCAATATCAACGGCAGCTGCCGCAGCCGCAGCTGCATCCAACGACATTCGGACACGACTACGATCTGATGTTTGTTCTTTTGCAGTGACCAAGTTGCCGGTGCTACGGTTCTTTGGTAACGACAGAGGAGGCTCCAACTTTGTTCGTCCGTATTCCTCGTCTCCCACATGTTTTTCATTGCCTACAAAAAGGAAGTAAGGTCAGCTGCCAGTCGTGCAGGGGCTGGGGCGGGAGGTGGGCGGGGAGAAGGGCTTGGAGGGCTTGGAGGGCTTTACCATGGTCCTGTTGTCCGCCATGCATCTGTAGCATAATTGGAGGAGGCCGTGACAAGGCGGACACGACCGAACAGGTAGTGTTTTGAGAGACGATGGGAGTGATGAGCTTTCAAGATTGGCGGGGTTGAGCAACAAATCTCGGTCGGTCAGTCTTGTTGCGAAAAGGCTAGGGTATGAATCGAGGTTGTCGCCGCTAAGGATGGACCCCCCTGTCACGGTCCCCTCGCAGAGAATCAAGGCCAGTGAGGACAGGCTTGTCGTGGGATTATCGATACTCCAGGGTCGGATTCAGGCTTGAGGAGACGGGGATCGACCTCAGAAACGTACGAAGTAGGTCTTCAACTTGAGGCGATAAAGAAGGTGGTGGTCTGTGGTGGGCGAATAAAGAGATGCGCAAGGGATGATGCGGAGGATGAGGATGGACCTTTTTCGGTGATCGGGAGAAAGGACAGGAGTCCCCCAGAGAGGCAGGCAGTCGACAGGCACGAGGGTTTGTCCTTTGTCGAGATAGCGAAGCTAGGAGGTTGGAGAATGAAGGGGAGAGAGGACGGGAAAGATGCAGACTGGTCGTCTTAGTCGTCACACGCTCGCGGGGAGGAGGGAGGGTGATGGTGGTCTTGAAGGCGAAGGGTGTAATTACATTGGAGATGGATCGATTGACGAGGCTTTCATAGGCTAGGTTTGGGGTGAGTGGATGAATAAAGCGGTTTGATTGGCTGGGTGACATCGAGACAGAGGTAGATTACAGCGCCATTGCCAGGGCGGGTACGCTGAAAGACAGTGGGTTGCAGTGCGTCACCGGCGTCCGGCTCGCCCTGGACTTGGAGGATTTCAGTGACCGAAGTGTGGGCGATGGATTGATCTATTGGAAGCAGAGGAGAACTGGCCTGAAAGCATGGCGCTCACGAGGTATTTGGTGAGATTGCCCAGGTAATCAACAATATGCATATGTTGGTCAGATGTATGACAGAAACTTGCACGAGTTTTAGGTCAAGACAGAGGCACATGCCTAACTCCTTTTTTTTGTCCCTCGATTCAGTTTTTGTGATAATTTCTTGATGAAGCCGTCGTGGGGTCTCTGCGGCTAGGTTGCCGGTAGCGTATCGGCTGGCCCACCCGATGACCTGCGATAGGGCATGTTGGGCATCTCGTGGAGTTGACCTCTGACTTTCAAGTTGGAGTGACCGCTGCTTCTCTGATACCTTTGGGGAGGGAAAGAGAGGGGAATGTGTTCAACAAAAAAAAAACCCCAGAGTGCCCCAGTGTCAGCGAGACATCCAATCAACCACCTCATCCATCAAGCCTCAAGGCTTCATGCATCTATCTATATGCTCGGAAATAACCCTAAAGTCAATGGGTCTGCGATGGATGTATATTAGGTGGTACCTCGTATTGTTTCGGGGAGAAGGGTCTGATCTATTACAGATGGATCAGAGTCTCTATGGCGTATACAATTTGGCTGTGTCTTTCATCAGACAATCAGTTCTATCGAGACAGCTAATGGATTCAGGGACCTAAAGTCCCCCGATAACCAAAATACCCGCACGGATGGGCCACGTGTTGCCCATCTTTAGTTTCGCTGAGCTGCAAGAGATTCAAGACGAGACGGGATCGACGAAGAGATTCACGAAAATAGGTAACAACTTGCTCGTACTAAATAATAGGCTAAGGTTCACAAGAACTCGCCAAGGAGGAGGGTATTGAGGATAGAAATAGCCCTTAGTCGCATACAACTAACCAATAGATAAATAAGTGTCAATTGCCTCCCATCATGAGGCTTGTCTTAGGACGTTGTATTCGGATCACTTCCCTCGGACTTTCAGAAGTTAAATTTCAATGGATCACGTGCAAGCGCGTCGCGGGGTCAATGGCAAATCTGAAAAATGTGGCGCGACTGACATCAGAGGCTCATGACTTGGTGGCTGAGAAACTTTGCACTACCCGATCATCCATCTAAGTTGCATGATGAAGGACATAGACGCAGTCATCTTCGGAGACTAGCATCTGCTATGTAGGTACCTAGTATACGGATTTTGTATGTTGCTAATCATGATTGGGCCAGGCTTTGTTTAGGGGATAGAGTATGGCGTAAGTAACTTGCTTGTGTTGCCTGTCATTCATTCGCCTTTGCCTGAGCCGACGTCATACCCGTTTTACGACTCATATTGCTTTTTGCTCCTTCTCAAGATTCGAGGCTGTACGGAGTAGACAGTGGTGTCATAGTATCTGTAGCGTCGAAGCCTTTGAAGAACTACGTACTTGAGAATGGGATTTGAGACACTTCAGCTTTGAACGACTAAGCCGAAAGGTCAAGATTGAGCAAAGGCTGTCGCAACTAAAGTCGACAGCAGACCTCTCCAGCTGGAACTGACAAGGCTGTGTGGTGGGCACATGGTGCGGAGAATGGCTGCCCTCGGGGGGCATAATTCCAAATCAATCCATAATATCTCCAGAGCCGCGTTCGTCAACCCCTGATCCTTCACAGTTCATAGGTACTATGTATGTATTACGTAGGTAGGACCTGTGCTCAGGGGTTTGGTAACCTTTTTCACCGGTATAGTCTACACATAATATCAGGTGTGTCAATATGCATCACTTCAAACGAGACTTCCGCAATTCCATGAACGAAGTATGTAAAGTTGGAAAACCGTTATGTCTCAGTTCTCGGGTTTGCGGTGCAGGGAAAAGAGGAGGAATCACGGGTGATTGGCCATCGGAATTCGTAACATGCACGGAGGGTTAAACTCCGACGCCGTAGTCTAAATCCGGGGGAGCGGGGGGCGAGGAGAGGCTCGGGGTGGGTTTCGGCGATAAAGGGATGATACAGGAAAGGAGCAAGGAGACGAATGGTGCGAAGGGGCGGTTGACGGTGTGACTTTGAAAACGGTTAGTGGCAGCAAGTCGCCGCATTGTAGTGGCTGAGTGTTCCGAGGGAGTAAGATATAAGTCGATCATGAGGTTGATTGATTTCTTGGACAGTGCGGCGTCGGGATGTTGTTATGCAAGCCCTGGGCGTTCCGGAACGTTGCTCAAAGAAGGGATGCTTGTCGGGGGTGCCGAAAGTTAGCTCATGAAAGGGAGCCTGTGAAAGGTAGGCCGATGAATGTGCAAGTTGAGCATGACCGGGGAACAAGGTCAATATTGAGGCAAGCGACCGGAAGATAAAACGAGGGAAACTCGGGGAACCTGGAAGGGCGTGGTCATGTCAATTAATATGTATGTAGCGGTTGGCACACATCAGAAAGCAGAGCAGACTCGATGCCGGTCATCCGGGTTAAAGAACAAGCCAATGAAGAAGAAGAGCTAAGTCAAATATTGAGTCAGACCGGGGTTAGAAGAAGGGGTCGATGCCTCTTTGGGGCATGGTTTTGTGGTATTTGTTTCGTCTTTCTTTGATCTATTCCGTACGGAGTAGAGTGATGCTTGATGCTGTTCGTTCTCCCAGTTGCGCCGGCTGACAAATCTACAATGAGGAGGAATAGGTACCTACCTCTACGCTAGACCGCAGTCAACCATATTGTAACCCCACTTACCAGCCTCTCCAGGACCCTCACTCAACCCATCGACCTTTGTCCCCCACTCAGGCGACGCCGTCGATCCACGCTCTACTCACCAATTGCGACTCAAAGCCTGCGGAAGAAGGAGCTAGAAGACTTTTTTGTGACTCAGGCAGCAAAAAATTCGCGGCACGGGCTTTCAGTCCGTCGTTCACACGCATACTTAGTCGGCACATTTGTACCTACACGCGCGGCCAGCCGTCTCGCCCACCCCCGATCAGGTACCTTAGTACTTACCCAGGAGTGCTGTCGAGTTGCGTCAGAGTACCTACGATTGAGGTACCAGTACCCCTCATCCACTGCGAAGAAGCAACCGCTAGAGGCTAGCCCCAGTCAGCGACCTGCGCCCGCTACGGCCAACCACAGCCTGATTCCCGGCCCCGCCATATCGAACCCGGCTTCCACCCACCTGACGCCAGCGACCACAATCGCAACGATTCCATCATCCATCTCAACCTGGCCACTTCAGATCTCAAATCTACTTCGTGATTCCTTTCGTTGACCATCGAGTCTCTCTACCCCCCCGTTACTTATTCCCTTCCATCGCCCCGTGCAAATACTCGAATTCCCAATCCGTTGATCATCGCCATTCTTCACCTCCGCTCGTCGCTGCCACCCGCTGGCCACTTTCTCCGACGCCGACGCTACACAGGCTCTTTGCCCCCTCTTCTGAGAGCCTGGACGGCAGAGAGCTTGGATTGATATCCCCTATCTAGCCTCGCTGTCGTTGGCCACGTTCCGCGACGCCTTTCTCCTTATTCGCGCCTCATTATTCTCCAGAACTTCATTCCATCGCGATGGCTTCAGCTGGCACCGGCGGCTCTTTGCCACCCAACTTCCTCTTGACCCCGCAACAACAGAACCTGCTCTTCGCTGCACTCAACTCCAATAAACAGCACGCCTCTGGGAACCCTTCGGCTCCCGGTTTGCCGCTCTCTCCGACTTCGTTTCATAACTCTCCCGTCCAACACAAGACATCCCAGAACGCAGCTGGCGTTCACGAAAGCCCTTTTCTCGATAACTACGACTACGATTTTGGCGACTCGAGTTTCGATTTCTCTTTCGCAGATGACGGCCAGACAAAGATGATCGGAGACCTCCCGGTCCTTGACCATGCGATGAATATGGGCCCAGAGGCAGCTCAAGCCAAGTCCGATTCCACAGAAAACGACACTCCCGAGAAGCGTAGTCACCCTGATGACGAAGATGGGGAGGGCAGTCCTGGAAAGGAACCCAAGCGACGGGAGAGCACTGACAAGGTCCCCAAGAAGCCCGGCCGCAAGCCTCTCACGTCGGAGCCTAGCTCCGTATGTTTTTTCTCTTATACCCAATCCCGGTCCATTGTCCTTGTGACGAGTCGCTAACGTATACCCAAGAAACGCAAGGCCCAAAATAGAGCCGCCCAACGGGCCTTTAGAGAACGAAAGGAGAAGCACCTCAAGGATCTAGAGACCAAAGTCGAGGAACTAGAGAAGGAATCACAAGCTGCCAACAACGAGAACAGTCTTTTGCGTGCCCAGGTTGAGCGGATGACAGCCGAGCTCAATCAGTACAAGCAAAAGGTCTCGCTGATGACAAATCCCAAGGTCTTGCCAAGAGAAAAGGTCCCCTTTGGCAGCGCCGCGGTCAACAACCTCGGCGACGTCAACTTTCAGTTCGAGTTTCCCAAATTCGGCATGCTCCCGGGCCCACCGGTAAGCAAGCAACAGAGATCCAGCTCGCAGCCCATTAGCCCTCAGCAACAGGTGCCTGTCAACGGTTCCTCCACCGGGCTGGCCAATGGAAACAAGTCGCCACAGACACATCTCAAGGATGACCTGGTCAAGTTCTCGGGCCTCTTCAGCCCTTCCATGGCTAGCTCCGCTACCAACCCGTCGAGGGCGAGCGTCGACTCGGCCAACTTCAGTGTCAACGGCGCAACCAGCTCCCCATCTGCGTCGTCACATTCCAACACCGGCCCCAGCTCATCATGTGGCACTTCTCCTGAGCCCTTTACGCAGTCACCGATCGGATTCAAGCCCGTGGAAACGTTGACGACTATCGGCGAGGAACATCCCTCGGTCTCGACTGGGGAGCATTTCTCTCACTTCTCCGGTATTGACCTGGGGCACACCAATTTTGACTGGTTGGCTCAGCAAAACGGTGGCCAATTCGATCCCCAGCTTTTTGGCGACTACCGCGAGCCTCAGGAGAACATCTTGGCCAACCCGTCGTTTGACGATTTCTTCAACGATGCCCTCGATAGCGACTTCATCACCCCCTACAACACAGCTCCAAGCCCAGGATCCAAGCTCCACATGCCTCATAAGAAGAATCTCATTGAGGAGATTGATGCGCAGAAGAATATTGACGATGAGCCTCTTCAGAAGCAAAGCATGAATTGCAACCAGCTTTGGTGCGTCTTAACAGGTCCCCATCCATTGACTCAATATTCTAACAATTATTTCAGGGAGAAACTTCAGGCGTGCCCCAAGGCACAGAACGGCGAGTTCGACCTCGACGGCCTCTGTTCTGAACTTACCAAGAAGGCCAAGTGCTCTGGCACCGGCCCAGTGGTGGCAGAAACCGACTTTGACAGCATCCTCAAGAAATACATGGGTCAGGAAGTGTCGACGACTTGTGTGGCTGAAAAATTGGGCGTTGCGGTCGAGGCAGATACCAATCTGTCAAAGTAATGAGCTTTTCCGTGAGAAATGAGCCCGGCCAGGCCTACTCGATCGATCTCGCCATGGCTGTACAGTACATATCTTGCCCCCTGTACCAAAGAAGAAAAAAGCATGGGGGCTCTGGCGTTTACAACAGAAGGGGCGGGACTCGGAAAACCCTTGGGAATATGGCTGATTTCGGATATGATGATTTTGTTGGTTCGTGGATTAGCTGGAGATATCGAAGCTATCAAAGGATAGTCTCATCAGCTGGCACATATGGGGAATCGAAGGGATTGCTGTTTGCTTGGAAGCCAACCAGATTTTCTTGGCGCGGACTTCTTCACTCCTGGATAGGGTACTCTTCTTCTCTTGTACAGAAAACTATCTTTTCGTTGATACGATTAATTGAATGACGAATATTTGCCAAATTAACTATTGGTTGTGCACCTCGACTCGGTCAGTTCTTCTCCTCTTGCATTAGTATCGAATTATGTACGGAATATTAAGACTCATCCAAGTTGCTGAAACAGTTCCCAAATACTCAGCGATACCAGAGCCATGACTCTTCGCCAATAATGACTTGAGGATATCAAACTGGTTCTGTTATGCTCTTCCACACTAGACATCAACGGATCCGCAATCTCATCAATCTCTTGTCTTGGACAAGCCTAGCTGGATTCAATCCGCCTTGATGTCACCGGGCACTGGGAGCTCTCTGCTCCATCACCCAACGAAAGACGTATATCAATAATCTCAAGGCTGGCACAACCGTCAGTGTTCCAGCACTCTATCTTTCCGACAGTGACGAGCTGAGCGGTGGCCTATCGATAGGAAAGATTGTATAGCCAGGCGTCCTGCAAAGAGCAAGATGTCAATGTCATTGTTGGTCCCGATTCCATTCCTAGGTGCACTGGGCTTTACGAGCGGATCTGAGGGTAGGCCTGAGGGTGTTCAGGGGCACCATTTTTTTACTCACTTCCGAGTAACACACCTTGCATGGCAGAGAGGTTTAGCATGCCAGAAGCGGACATGCACCATGCTGTTCGGCATTGCCTATGACCCAACTCGAGGAGATATTTTCACGCCGTTCTTTCTGGGTGCCATGATAGCTGTCCCCTACGAGCTGCTGGTGGAGTGGATAGGTGAACATAAGGTGACGGTGACGTCTCACTCCAGCATCTTTCTTCGAGGTCCGAAGCAAGCCTTAAGATCTGGAGTTTCTGGTTTCCATGCCACGTATTATCCCGGTTGGCCACGGCACGATGGGGACGAGATCGACATGCACCTCTCACAGCAATCATTCATTTGTGCGCGAAAATAAGATGGTTTGGGGAAATAAGAGCGAAGAGTAGACACTAGTTACATACTTCATTCCAGAGATAAAGCGGTGGTTCCAACACCTTCAACTTGATGATAGAGACGTAGAATCTCAAAGCCCTTGCCGCAGGGATTAATAGAGCCTAGTGCCATATTTGCCTATCACTAGACCCGATGCCTCTACCCGAAGATGGAGATATGGAGGATAGGAGATACGCGGCGGATGCGAGGGATCCAGTCTCAGTTGGAAGGCAGCTGTGAGGGCTTTGGCATGGGCTATGCCAGTCAGAGTGGGCAAATGAGTATGTCACGGGCGAGACTGGATAGAGGGGCTTTGTGGCAGCTATTTTATGGCCGGGGTATATTGTATGAGATCCGGCTTCTGGCATTTCCGTTGTATACCACTAGGTAGTCTGGCTCTAGAAGGGTTTCTTACAGGTAAGAGCGTCTTAACATTGCGAATACGCTCAATGCAGTTCCCATTATGCAAGTCAGCCGCATTGCCATCGCTGCGGCGTTCGATCCCCCTTGCTAATACTGGGAAATCCCTGGGCGTGAAGATTATAAGTCATCCACGATTGACTCTGGATGAGTGGATCGGTTCCCTCGAGCTCTAGGGATATAGCGTGCCGACAGTCCCATACCAGGAGTACCGAGGTCGTCGACTATGTGGGCGACGGCACCAATGAGCATGCTCTGCTCCCGCTGTTTTGCTTTACGCTGGGAAACTTGCCTATAAACACTATTGCGCTCGAGTTGGATGACAGCAATGCAGGAGCAGCACTGAAGTCCAACGACAAGGGAGCGGGAACCAGGATAGGAAGTCCTCAAGAGTTGCTAGTTTGCAGGTTATTGGCGTGTACTTGGCCTATCTGGTTGCAGTCGGGTTTCTACCAAACCTGACAGAGAAGGGGGAGTTCAAGTTGCCGAGGTTAATAACACGAGGCTGCAAGCTCTAGCTGGGGATAGCTTGGGGGTAGACCTGCAAGGCTGTAGATTGCACACGGCAATGACATGGAAAGTCTAGGAGTGGGAAGGGTTAAAAGTGTTGGGATTAAGATCGTAGAGCCAGTCGATAGATGGTGTTTCCAGGGGTGAGGGATATGTATGTCTTATACATCGCCTGGGAAATATGCGGTTCGGCGTATGGATAGATGATGTGGACTTGTGCTAGGCTCTCTGCGATGAATGCAAGTTATCTGATATAACATTAAACGGTTTTATAGATCTAACCATGTCCTCCACTGGTTCGAAAGTGAACTCGGGTCTGGACAGACAAAGATGACATTGAGTAACATCATCTGAGACGACAACAACTGGGAAATTCGAACTCTTGAACGAGATACGGCCCTAACGGTTTTGGCAACAATATAGGTAAATTGAAAGACCAGACCTATATGACCCGAAGAGAATACAACGTGCTAGCTGGTATTGATTCAGGCTGGTTGCAACTTGGTGCATCGTCTAGCAACACGCTCGTCCATCGAGTACACGCGCCTAAATAGAGTGGTTTTATCAGAGAATCTCTCCGCGGACCTGCGATGTTAGTATGCTAGAATAGAAGCGTTCAAGCGAGATGAAAACAACAATCGTTGGGAGTTGAGCGCACGCGATGTAGACTTCTCGGAGATGAACAAGGTATTCTTGAACGTCGTCGAGGACCATTAAAGGAGGATTTCAAGAGCAGAAACCCGATCTAAAATGGGGAAGGCAAGCTGAGTTAAGCGTCCCTCGGGAATTCTTCCGAGGGTTGATGTTGCTACATGATTACATTCTTGAGATAGAAATGTATGTCTAACAAACAACTCCAAGAGATAACTAACTCATAGAACCTCACGCGGCCCGTGGGTCACAACAATACTTCATGAACACGATACGTCCAGATGAAGATGGCTTTTTCGATACTCGTCGAGTACACCATTGATGTTTTTTTTCCCCAGCAGCGGTGGCACGGGGGATGTGGAAATGGAAGAGGGATGGTCGAGATGGAACATGTCATCGCGCAGCTGTACGTTGAAATGGATGACATGTGTATTATCGTCAAGCCTACGAAAACATTCCCCCTCGTAGATACTTTCCGCAACAAACACGAGATTCAGTCGGAAGATGAACGGATAACGCACGAGTTTCCTCGGATGCCGTCACGACAACACACCCGAGGATGTTTTCAATAACCAACGAAACCAACCAACCTTTCTTCACCAACCCTCAAAAGAAAAAAACCTATTCCTTTCGCTCCGATTCTCGGCTCGGGATCCGGAACAACGCAGGAATCGATGTTGTCGTAAGAGGTCCCGCAAGTTATGGCCTGCTTTCCTTCTGCAGGAGACGCGGCCGAGACTCTGCCTATCTGCCGCGGACAGCGCCGCTCGTGAGGGTCGAGAAGGGGGGGGCAGGATTAGACGCGGTTTTGGGAAGGATGTTAGTTATCGAACGAGAATTCTATGCAAGGGGGAACGTTGATAAGAGAGAGTGCGCGCGTCTTGGGGAGTTTTGTTGGAGTTTACTCGGCTGGTGTACCCGTTGTTGCGTGCGTCATGGGAGATGTTTTGTCCCGTTCATGGGGATGTATGGAAAGGAAGGTATAGCAGAACAGCACGACGATGAGACCCTTTAGACCTAGAATCCATTTCAAAAACAAGAGCAGAGCAAGTATGAAGTGAGTAATCAACTGGTAACATTGAGTCTTTTCCCACTTTTCCAATGCATCCTCCTTTGAATCGCTGGACCACTCCCAGGTCCAGATCAATCCACGTGTAAGCCGCCGGAGGTTTTCTTTTCTTTTCTTTCCCTCTTTATTCCCTCTCTTTATTCCCTCCCAAGCGTGCTCAACGCGGCGGCGGCATGTGAAAGAGAGACTAGGGGGAGAGGAGGGGGAAAAGCCCGTCAAAACCGGAACAGACAAGACCGAGCAATTCCAACAACAACCGACACAACCCTTGTTCTGTACGACGTCGGAGGTAGAGAACAACCACGACAACCGCCAACGCTGGCGAGAAAAAAAGAAGGGCCGCTTTCGGAACCACCAACTCGCCTGTCCCGTTCCTACTTCTCCCGATATGCGCGCGCCGCCCCCAAAGACAAGACAAAAAGCGGGAGGTTCGGAAGCGGAGGGCGGAGTTTCCAGAAGCGATGCCCCGAAGGAACGAGGGAAAACGAACGAAAAGCAGCAGCTTTTTTTTTGGTGGAGGAAAAAAAGCTCAAAGGTGAGAGGCGAGAGATATCGATTTCAGAGATGTTTACCCCATACTGTTTCATAATGGGCTTTCGAACTTGGCTGGGGGGCAGGGG